>JAJJMC010010614.1:8590198-8690814 GCA_023531435.1 Papaver californicum | reverse complement strand
GTCAAGCTCAGGAAGTTAAACAAAGCGAAGAAAAATCACTCTAGAGAAATTATGCTGCTGCTGAAGAAGAAGACGAAGAAGACAACGAACAGAGAAAAGGCAACGGTTTCTTCAACCACTCTGCCACAGTTTCTTCAACCGATTTGCAATGTTTATCTTCGTTTTACAATATTTATCTTCAAGCTCCATTGTAACAGTTAATCTGTAATCTCCAGAAAACATTGCAGATTCCCTATTACATTATTTTTAGCTTCTTTTCATCTTTTTAATACTTTTTGAGCCATGTACCAAACTTTTGAGAGTGTTTTGAGCACAATGAGCTAAACCCAACCACTGAGACAATGGAGGAAGCCATATTTCATGAATGGTAACTATTTTTGATTCTTAATGACTTTTGCATTGATTTTTGATTGATTTATGATTTTTCTTAACTAGTTGTGATATTTTTTGATGGTGTATGCTGGGACTTAATACTTTTGATACGCCATGCTTATGATTTACAGTTAATGTTTTAGAAATCTACTTTTGGCAAAGAAACAGTGTCAATAAAAGAGCTATAATTGTTAAAGAATCATTGTAGAAATCAATCAGAAGTGATTTTGATGGAATCCTGAGTTCCAGTTCTTCCCAATATTGTTAAAATATTTTACTTATTTTCTAGTTTAATTCATAATTAGGTCTAAAATGAATCTTCACAAGTCTCAGCGAACGGACATATTTTTACCACTTTTCTGAAAAGATCAAGTTTTTGGCGCCGCTACCGGGGATTTATTTTTAGGTTAGGGTTTTATATTTATTTTTGTTTTTAGGTTTAGTTTTAGTTTTATTTTAGATTTTATTATATTGTTTTATTTTACGTTTTTGGGTATTTATCTATTTGCTACAGGTTTTGGATCAAAAAAGAAAGTTGAGCCAAGATTTTGGTGATTAATTAAGGACTTGGAGTTAAAGACTTGGGAAAGCAGCGCCAAAGATGCCGAAGAACTAAAGACAAAACGAAAAGAACGGAAAAAGAAAGACAAAGATTTTTTTAAAAAAAAGGGTTTTATTTCTTTTAATTTTAGAAACTTTATTAGGGTCTTTATTTTTGTAATCTTTTGTTTTCGTACTTTTGGACTTTTTCTTTGGATATTCTTTTGGACTTTATTATTTTTAAACCCTAAGGAAGGGTAGTTAAATATAAACTTCACAGGGAAGGACGACAATTACGATGTTGTCTCATCCCCTTGGGTTCGTACACTGACACAGGAGTCAATAGCCCGAATTGACTTCAACAGTTCATCGCCCGTCTGGTACGGGAGGTAAGACTTGAACCACCCACGAATCCCCTGTCAGTGGGTTTTCATTAAGTTTAAATGAAAGTCTTGCAAAGAATAATATTGCTCAAAATAATCTTAATTACCAATATAGTGTTATCCTTGATAATTATTCACCTAGTCAAGAGGACGAGGATAGAATTAGTAACACTACTTATTTAGACGAGGTTCAAACATCTTCATATTATTATGATGACGAGGATAGTACTAACGAAGAACTTGAAATATACAGGCAGCGTGATCAAGAAATTGTCACTCCGAAGCACAATTTTGCATCATGATGATAATGTTATTTTTAGTTCAAATCCAAATAATTTTAATGATTATTCACATATTCAAAAAGAAGAGGATTTGACTAGACATACCACTATTTTAGACGATGTAGAATTTTCTTGTTTTAAAGCCGATAATGGTTTAGAGGAACGGGTTTATCCTGAGAATATTGTTTTAGAGTCCAGCGATTTAGAAACAATAGTCTTAGATAACAAAGATAGACTCGTAGAGATTTTAAATATGAGTGAGAACGCGCCTCCTGATTATAACCTAGAAGAAGCAATTGACCATTTTCAGGAATTTGACGATCTAGAAATTAGGAAAATTATGATTAGTCTATCTAGAGACACTGAAAAATCTAAGTTTGGGGTGACTATTATTTTCCCTGTGCTTTACCTTTGAGTCTTAAAAAGGTCCCTCACTTGGGACTTGAAATTTGTACCTCTACCATTTTACAAGATCATCTTCAAACTAGATTTCATGAGTCTTGTGATATCCAGAAAGAAGTTCAGTTGTTAGAAACCAATCCTCTGGTTGATGTGGTTTACCTAGGAAATAATATCAAGATTGAATTTGTTTTTCCACCAAAAAAATTTATACCAATTGAGGAAACGTGATGTGCTTTGTAGTTGTGGTAAGAAAAGGGTTTCAAACTCTCGAACTTGAGAAGATTGATTTTAGATTCAAACTCTAATAAATAAACTAGAAAACTCAAAACAAAGTTGGTATCAAGATTAGAGAGGCACTGAGACTCAGGATTCCACCATTAACCAATTAAAGTGATTCAATCTAATCAATATTCATGCAATTCTTTATATTTAAAGTGATTCTAATATGTTGCAAAAGTAGATTTTCAAAGCAACAATTGTAAACCGAAAGTATAGAACATCAAAAACCCTAAGCTAAGCATGCTCTATCAAAAGAAATCACAATTGTTTAATAAAAATCCTTAAACCAATTTTTAATCAAAACAAATAATCATAAAAGAAATTGCAAAAGTTAATTAAAATAAAAATATACCACTTTTCTTGGAACAATAGCTTCCTCTGTCGCCTCAGCAAAGGGGTTTAGCTCCTCATATTAATCACTTGCTCAAAATAATGGTTCATGGCTCAAAGTGTTTTAAAATGATGAAAAAGAGTGAAAATAATGAAAAACATGAAATTCGCAACGTTTATAAGCGTTACAAACTCATTATTACAGAGGGAAAATGTTTCAATGAAGATAAACGTTGCAAAGTGAAAATAAATGTTGCAAAAGTAAAGCTTTAGCAATAGAATCTTCAACTTTTTAGCCGCGGAAACTTCAACCTTTTAGCAACGATTTCTTCATCACGATCATGAACAGATTTTTCTGATTTTTTATTTCTTCCTCTCTGGCCTCTGCCAGCCCCCCCAAATTGCTTCACTCGACCTCCTATTTATAATAGAATACCTCAAATCTTCCCAATCCTTCTCCAATCTTCCAAAAATCTTTTCTTTTAATTTACAAAATATTCTCGGTAATATTTTTTCTCTCGATGATTTTCTTCAAACACCCGAAAATGTTATTGCTTCCCTGTTTGTTTGAATAATATTTGATATGAAAGGAAACGAATTCAAGTGAAATAGGAAAGTAATCCATGTTTCACGTGGAATGGATTTTCTATCTGTTTTATTTCCTTCGAGAATCAAATCGCCGAGATTTTGTTTTGGTTTATTTCTAGTCTTTTAATCACGTACAACTCTTACAAACATGGAAGGAATATATCCTTGTTGTAAAGCCGAAAAATTCTCGTCAAGAACTTTAACTAATTCACGTTGCTTTGAGAAGTTTAGTTTCTCGCCCAAAATCCTTGTTTGAATTTAGGAAGGTGGTTGCCTTTAACAAACACTTGGGTACCTTTAACATTTTTCTAGGGTGCCTTTAGTAATTTTCCCGGGATGCAAACATCACTTTTTGAGCCAATTTTTCCACAAAAATTTATTTCTCCAAAAATACCTACAAATACAATAAAAATAATATTAATACATATTCGAGCATTATCAAATATTTATATCTATAATTGAGCCGATTTTTTCACAAATATTTATTTCCCAAAAATACCTATAAAGACATAAAAACACACAATAAATACACAATCGAGCACTAGTAATACAGAGAATTGAGCGCAATTTAGACACAAAAATGTGTCTATCAAATACCCCCAAACTTATTATTGCTAGTCCCCGAGCAAATCTAATCTAGAAAATAAAAATCCTAACTCATTTTCGCAGGCATCGCGATTGCACATAGCATGTGCAACAAGCCTTTAAACCCATAGGTGTCCCTATCGAACGAGTTTTTTCTCGTGAGAGTTTATAAGAGATATACCCACAAAACCTTTACTCCAAACTCTAGCTACTTATGAATGATTGAAGGTAGATACTAAACAAGCTATTTAGTTGGCATACTAAATTCTTCGGCTATGGGAATCATTACCCTATATGAGTCCAATTGTTGTACACGAGTTTGCACTCATCATACTAAAATTCATACAAGAATTCAAAACTCTACTTAGATAGTCGTTCAACCACGATACTCAGAATATATCGAAGTACAATCACATGAAAAGATTTAGAAGATGGATGTGGACAAAATAAAGTTCGCATATGTTTTCTAAGGTGAACGGTGTTTCCCATATATGTCTGAAGGTCAGTGCCAGGATGAAGCCTAATGGATTGAGATACGCTCCTACTAGTCTTACTCCTTATACTAATATCGATTCAGCTGGTATATACAAGGGTCCCACCGGTCGATTTATTGAAAATAAAACTATTATTTATTATTTTTAAATGTACTGACAACATGATTGGATCAAATGAATCCAAGCACATGTTCCTTATCAGCATCTCACATGATAGTTCTCATGGATCCTGCGGTTCACGCTTTCTTAGGCGACAGACACAGGGAGAGCACACATATATTGCTATCAAAGTGTCAATACTCGATTTTATTTTATTTTTTTTATTGAAAAATGGTCTAAATAATACAATAATGGGGATTGATCTCAAACACACTACTTCATACTGGCGGTGATAACAATTCGATATTGGTACCTCCACCAAATCACTTAGAGAAACACAAAAAATTACAAAAATAAAAACAGAAGGTGATATGGTCGAGATAGACTCCGAGATATGGTGACAACTATCATGTTATTTCTACCACCTGAGCTAGGCATCCTTTCATGAATAGACCACTTAGATGGGCACATCAATTCCTATAGAAAAAGAGCTAAGTTTCCATCTACCTTGAATGGTTAGTGTCATCCTAAATTGTTCACAAGTTTCTAGACTCTGGAGTTTCATATTTCACTAAAAGTTTCTCCCTTACCCCCAAGCTTAAATCTAACATTGTCCTCAATGTTCTAAAGATGAACGATTAAAAGCAAGAACAAGGAGAAACTGTTACCAATTGAAGGAAAGGAGTTAAGAAAAGATATTACCGTGTCGCATGAGCATGGGTTACCTCCCAAGAGGTGTTAAGTATAAATTCTTCAGCCAGACTTTGGAAAGAACTAGTCACCTCATAGAATCATATAACAATAGTCCGAACAACTATGGGTCATCTGAATAAAATAATGTTATCCAAAATAGAAGAAAACTGCAGCAGGCCCAGAAAGTGAACAAACAGAGTACAACCTTATCCCTATCTAATGTCTTGTTTAAGACAACTACATCTAGTTAAGGTTCAGGTTCGGGCTCTATGAAAGGGTCTAAATAAATTTCTTTAGGCTGATTTTCCTCATATGAAGGATCTGGAGGATCAGGTTGTAGAGTCTGGAAAACTCAAATAATAAATTTAAGGCAAATAATAATAACCTGAATAATTGTGGATCCTCAAATACAATCATATTTGACCCACACAATTGACTACTATGAAAATGGTGGTCATTCTTAAGCAAATGTGTCGATTCTAATATCCTAAAGTAATTAAGCTTAGTCTCAAAACTTAATAACTGACATATTTGAAATTCAAACATTTCCACATATATAAGAAAATATTTTGGTGGAAAAACAAAGTCGATCTTGGTATTATTTCCTAGGTAAACCACATCGACAAGAGGATAGGTTTTTAACAACTAAACTTCTTTCTGGACATCACCAGGCTCAGGAAATCTAGTTTGAAGATGATCTTGTAAACTGGTAGAAGTGCAAATGTCAATCCCCAAGTGAGGGACTTTAAGCATGAATATTTGACAATCACAAGAATCATCGGTACCCCCAAACTTAGGGTAAACATTATTCTCAGATGGACTAAAAACTGTTGGTTGGATTCTAGGGTCCTTAAGGTCAGAACTACACTCAGCTTCCTCTATAGAAGGAAATAAGGTAGACTAATAAACTGGTAGAAGTTCAAACTTAGTTTTCCATATATTATAAGTTTTCATCAAAGGTGAAAAATCTAAAAAAGTATTCACCTCATTAATAACACTATCGTCGTCAACATTAAACCCAAAGTGGGCTAGGCAATTCTCTAATGGATCTTCTAACAAAGTGTTTGGAAAAGATTTCTGAACTGAAGTACTAGTTATGTTCACTTCTTCTAAATCATAGATCTCACAAGAAGGTTGTCTACTCATACTAAATAAATTCAGTTTAATAGTCATGTTACCAAAAGAAAAATTAATTATTCCATTTCCATAATTTATGAAGACATTATATGTAGCTAAAAAAGGAAGACCTAAGATCACTGGTATTTGAGCCTCTGGGACCTGAAAAGGTTGGGTGTCTAGGACAACAAAATCCACTGGGAAACTATTCTATCAACCTGAATCAAATCATCCTCTATCATATTAAAATTCTCTAAGAGTCTATCATCTTCGTCAGAGACTACTGTCTTTGAATCGTTTGACTATAAATCACTAGTCTCATAAAAAACTCGTTCCTCTAAACCATTATCGGCTTCAAAATAAGAAAATTTTACATCGTCTAAAACAGTGGTATCTCTAGTCAAATCCTCTTCCTTTTGAATAGGTGAATAATCATTAAAATTATTTGGATTTGAACCAGAAATAACACTATCATCATGAAGCACAATTGGAGTGGCAATTTCTTGATCACTCTGCCTATATATTTCAAGTTCTTCACCAATACTATCCTCATCATAATATGAAGATGTTTGAACCTCGTTTAAATAAGTAGTGTTACCAATTCTATCATCGTCATCTTGACTAGATGAATAATTATCAAGGGTAGCACTATATTGGTAATTAAGATCATTTTGAGCAATATTATTCTTTGCAAGACTTTCATTCACACTTAATGAAAATCTATTTGTATTCTCAGTCAATTGCTTGAGGGATTCGTCTAGCGAAAGAGTTGGACTACTATTTGTCCCCCCCCCCAACTTAATCTGAACCTTCTTGTATCCGCAGTCAACTCCTTGATGGAATCTTCTAGAGGCATAATAGGTTCATGATGAGTACTAGGTCACATCTTCTTTAGGGCATCCCTCCAAGACAAAGAACTTAAATTTTGCTCATTTTCATATTCATAAGATGGGTGTATGTACGAATAATAATTGGGATCACCTTGGTATGAGCAATAACCTCCAAAAGGTTGGTGGTGGTCCCGAATACTATCCACACCATGTTGATAGTACGGATAATGTCTATTTTGAAATTCAGTCGGATATTCATTGTATTGGTCTTCATAATACCAGTTCGACATTTTCTAATAAAAACTTCCTGATATATTTACAAAAAATATAAGAAAATAAATCCTAACAGGAAGGGGGTTCTAAACATACACAAACAAGGCCGACTCAACCAAATCAAACCTACTGGATCTAGCAAACAAAAAGCATCATGGCTCCACTTAGATAGTTTCTAGGCCAACTTTTATTCTTCCAAAAGACAACTAGTTACAGTTTTAGCAAATCTCTTAGAACGATCTGAATTAGATTAAGTCGATAGAAACAGGATAAGGTCTAAGGAGCTTTGATAACCCTGCCTCTTTGGCAACGTTTCCTTGGGTTACAATGAGGCTCGAATCTACTTAAAATAATCTTCCTGAAATTTGAGTTAGGCTAACAGAGTAACTAATACAGTCCTTTTGAATGACTTTCCAATAAGCTCGTTACCCTATATGTCTCTTTCTAGTCAAATTTTAGTCTTAGGTTCGCGTAGGTAACGTGTTCCTAAGTCGGGCAGAAAGGATATGGTGATGAAATCTGAACCCTTATCTTAAATACCCAGTTTCTCCCCTTTACTAGAAACGTAAATTCCGTATTCAAGTCCTCAACATATATGCATTACGAAGGAATACAAAAAACCCACTGACAGGGGATTCGTGGGTGGTTAGAGTCTTACCTCCTGTTCCAGACGGGCGGTGAACCGTTGGAGTCGACTCAGGCCACCAACTCCTATGTCAATGTACGAACCCGAGGGGTAAAAACAATATCATAATTGTCGTCCTTCCTTGTGCAATTTATATTTAATTACCCTTCCGTAGGGTTTAAAGATAAAAATAATGTCTAAAAGTCCAAAAATAAGAAAAAACAGAAAAATACCTAAAATAATTACAAAAATAATTAGTATTTCCTAATACAATTTTCTAGAAAAAAAAAATAAAAACCCTAAAATAACTAAAAAATAATTTAAAAAAATTTAATAAAAAATCTTATCTTCATTTTCTGTTCTTTCGACTTATCTTTGACTCCAAGTCTTTAATCAATCAATAAAATCTTTGGCTCAGATTTCTTTGCCACGATTTTTTCAACCGATTTGCAACATTTATCTTCAAGCTCCATTGCAACAGTTAACTTGTACAGAAAACGTTGCAGGTTCCCTGTTACATTACTTTTAGCTTCTTTTCATCTTTTTAACACTTTTTGAGCCATGTATCAATCTTTTGAGAGTGTTTTGAGCACAATGAGCTAAACCCAACCACTAGTACAATGGAGGAAGCCATATTTCATGAATGGTAACTATTTTTGACTCTTAATGACTTTTGCATTTTTGATTGATTTATGATTTTTCTTAATTAGTTGTGATTTTGTTTGATGGTGTATGTTGGGACTTAAGAGCTTTTGATGCGCCATGCTTATGATTTACAGTTAATGTTTTAGAAATGTAATTATGGAAAAGAAACAAAGTCAATAAAAGAGATATAATTACTAAAGAATCATTGTAGAAATCAATCAGAAGTTATTTTGGTGGAATCCTGAGTTCCAGTTTTTCCAAATATTGTTAAAATCTTTCACTTATTTTCTAGTTTAATTCATAATTAGGTCTAAAACGAATCTTCACAAGTCTCAGCAAACGAACACATTTTTACCACTTTTCTGAAACGATCAATAATGCAGGAGTACTTTGACTTGCTTTAAAATTCATCATTTTTCTCCGTAACGACGATCATCCACCATTCTTTCAAAATGCTCAAGAAATCGCAGTAAGTCATCCTTATAACTGACATATTTTTTTGCAAGACTATTTAAACTTTCACTGCGTTGGGTGGTGGTAATTTCATCACAAAACGTATCTCGCCCATAAACTAGCGCCCATTTTTCCTTTAGATAAAATAATCTGTTTAGCCAATCATTGTCGTTGAGATTGTATTTGTCAAGCATCTTAAACCAAGCACTTATAAATTCTTCTTCATCCTCGTAATCATAAACACAATTTGTGAAATCGGTTGCAAAATCATTAAATTTATGAAACACAAGGCTAAGATGCTTGGCAGCATTTTGATAAATGTGCCAGATACATAACCGGATTCTGGACATTGTAAAGCTAATGCTTTAGCCATTGCTGCATCTTGATCAGTGAAAATACTTTTCATTTTTTTTTCATACATAGCTTTGGCAAAAGTATCAAACAACCAGATAAAAGTTTCTACAGTTTCATCATATAATAATGCAACACCAAATATAATATATTGTTTATGATGATTCACTCCGACAACATGGCAAAAGGTCGTCCTTCATTATTTTCTCTATAAGTAGTATCAAAACATACTACATCACTGAAGTAATCATAATCCAACATCATCCTTGCATCAGCCCAGAAAATGTTAGTTATCAAATCATCTTCATCAACTTGTATAGCATAAAAGAAATTAGGATCGTTCAATTGCATCTTTCGTAGATATTCTAACACACCACTTGTATCTCCACATTTAATTATTTGTTCGCTTGGTACGTGAGTAATTTTTATAATATATATGTATAAACCCAAGATTCTCACGATCATTTACTTGTCTACTCATAAACTCAAAAGTCTAGCAATTTCCGAACTATCAGCCATATCAGCTTGGGATGCATTTGGGATGCATTTGCGATACTTAGATTTCTGTGTGACCTAAAAAGATGAGACTTACCAAGAGTGTAGTCATATGTGTATGATAAAAGGAAAAAATTTAATAACCGATACTTACTATCCGGAGTACAATTAATTTTTATTTTTGCTAGGCACCCAAACCTCGTTTCTGCACGGTGATTTTTAACATTAATATCCCGTTTATCTACATCACGGATACCTCGAGATGAACAAACATAAAGTTTGTCTCTCAACTTGCCCCGTCGAATAAATGTTTTCTACTTTTTCTTACACTAAAACCCATCATGAAAATGTATGCACTATAAAATTTGATTGCATCGTCTTCAGTTTCGTACTCCATTCCATTAAATGGATTTTCTTCTTTTCGTGTTTTAGAATACATCAAATCAACGTTTTTCATATTTGTTGTATTTTCAATACATTCATCAGTTGAAGAAATATTTGAATTTATACCTTGGTCGAAATCCAGTCTTCGATTAGTCTGAGTTCTCTCTATAAATTTATCCGCAGGGCATGAGTCTACGGCACCATAAATAAAAAATATAAATTAATATATGATTTAACATACAATATACTTTTTTTTGATAAAATGTACAATATGATTAGCATTCATGAGTCGTACCTCAGATTCCATCGAGTTACAACAGATCAATTGGGGATTAGAATTTTAATCTATATTTTATATTTTTTTTAGATTAATTATGAACAAAGTATAATTAATATAACCGATAAATATATTTTTTATCTAAACAGTAAGAACATAAAAGACCGAATTTTACTTATCTTTCTCTCTTCTATATTTCCTAATTAACAAGATTTAGTTTCCTAATTAACAAGAGCCGAATATGGAAGAGATAATTGGATTTACTTTACAAAAAAGGTAGCACAAGTGTTGCATGCCTATTGGTTTAGCATATATGGTTCACTTTCTTTTTGGCACAGAGGATACAGACCGGATGTCCGGCTAAAGACGTTGGCTAGGTGGAGACGTGAGCCACGTGATTGGAACCATAAGAAATGAAGTTGGAGTTTGTGGACGTCATGAAGAAGTGAAAAGGTTGAGTGTGTTCCCAAACACGTAGGTTGGTGCAAATGGAAATAAAAGGTGGACCAATCTCGTATTGCTTAAACCTTATACGTCTGGTCCGGGGGAGTTCTCATGTTTTGGGCCCCTAATGAGTGTTTTCTATGGACTGAAATAGAGGGGCTAGGAACCTCAGTTTGATAGGGTATAGTCTACACAGATCCCCTTAAGCTTTATTGAGTTTCTTCACCAAAAAAATACTTGCATATTTACTTTCTTTATGACTGACTTTGAAGAAATTGCCACGTTATCGAATACAACGGTATTCCTAGAATTCCAAGTGATCCAGCAAATGGCAGCTGGGATTAAAGGCCGGAGCTTTTTACCAATGGGGTTGAATTTCCAGCTCTTTATCATAATATCAATGCAGTTAGACATTGGCCAGTGAGCACCGATTGCATTCATGAAGCATCTCCACACTTGCGAAGTGAGCTTGCAGTGGAGAATGAGATGAATAACAGACTCCCCAGATTGGCTGCAAAGGAGACAGCCATTAACAATGAGCTTTCCTTTTTTGTAAAGGGTATCCATTGTGGTTAGCTTCTTATGATAATTTGGGGCTCCTTTTTTGTAAAGGGGCTTCTTTTTCTTAACTTAGTCTTTCAGTTTGCTTTGATAATTTGGTTTGTACGGTTTGTTCTTCTTCTGCTATTTTTGAGCTTTTTCCTTGGGGTTTGTAAGTTTTTTCGAGGACAGAGATTAATGGGGGGGTAGAGAAGTTTATAACAGAGATTAAATGATACATGGAGTTCACTTTTTCTTACGACGGAGTGGAGTTTTCGGCTGATAAACCGAGAGGCGCAGCAGTGGGAACTGCTGTATAGGCCAGAACAAAAAGAAGAAAAAAAGACCGATTCAATTATGGTGATGCACAATTAATTATTGGTTTATTCTATTCTTTTTCTTTTAATTATATTTATAGATTTTAAAGAAATCTATAATTATGTTTTGCTAACTTTCTAGCTAGGGTTTTAGGTGAAAGCCAATTTTGATCATACAAGTTCGTGTTAATTTTCTCTACTAATATTTTCACAATGATTTAATTGATTAATAATTTCACTTCATATAGCTTGGCATATAATTGTTTATGTAATTTTCTTGATTGTTTATGATTTTCAATTGATATACCGTGCTTGGGTTAAATTCTTTGACGGTGTATACTTTAGGATTGATAAATAACGATTTAGAATTGTTACATAGAAGCGAAGGAAATTATACCGTTGAAACAATAATTTAGGGTTTTAACGCATTACATTCTGAGACATGCGATTAATTTTAATGTTTGTCTCGGGTAATTTAGAAAATATATATATATAGATTAATTGGGATTATATGATTACTTTGGTGGAAACTGAATTCCCTAGTTACCAACTCCACTACTGTATAATTTTAGTTTAATTTGTTTATTATTTCATTTTCAATTCTGATAATCCGAAAATATTTTCTTTGGTTAGTTTATTAGAAATATTAATTACTGTATTTTTCACCGCACCCTGTGGGTTCGATCCTTACTTGCCGCTTCTACATTGTAGACGTCGTGCAATTGCGGTTATTCATATAGGTATTTCAAAATCCTGTCAGGCACCCTCGAGAAGAAGAGTCGGTGCTCTTAGTAGTTTTCAAATAACCGGCAGCCCATAGCAGTAACTAAGGCGCCCTTATCACTTTTCAACTTCATGGGCATCCCTTAACAATAACGAAAATGCCCTTAGTAAATTGGTTGGTGCCTTTAGCAATTCCCTTGAAACATGCCATCCCCTTAATGTACGATGGATTGCCAATAGCAGTTGCCCTGGAAATGACTAATTTACAATTAGTTCTTGTTTTGCTTATAATTTTCTCATACGAAGTCGGAATGACTTCATTCTTTCGTCGTTGGCTTTATTTCTTCAGGGTGATGACAAGAAATCCTGGATTTGGACAACTCCCGCTTAGTCTTTGGCTTTTCTTCACTTGTAGCACTTCTTTACTTGCACAATTAAGTGCCACTTCACTTCTTTTGGATGATTCCACCTTTTTAATAAAAGATGAATAAACAAAAACAAACGTAATATACAATAATTCACAAGAAATCTAGCAAATAAGTGCATGAAATTTGTACTCTAAATATGTAAAATATGCACTTATCACAGACTCTTGTTGAAATAAGGCAACCACTAACTATGATAATCCTGCATATATGAAGAGAAGGAAACCACCGCTCTTGCATTGCATCCAAAAGTTCTAAATTCAACTCAAAAACTATGGAAATACAGACGCAAAAAAACTGAACATCAACTGACTAAACGGACTTTACCACCATTTGTAGAGGCATATTCACACACCCTTCAACACTGAAATCAGCAAAAAAAAACTCACAAGTGCGGGAGCAGTTGTAGTAGTATCAGATCATGATAACCACAAAGTTGCAGTCATCACTCAATGATACTTGAGTCTGAGAAAACAATAATGAGGGGAAAATAGACAAGTGAAGAGAATCATGATAAAAAAACACATACATTTGAGGAACTTCAACTACACCTTGTTTTATTCAGCTACTCAATAACCTAATCTAAGATAGAAGTGAACAAGAGAAAAGGTTAAAGAACCACATGCTCCAAAAATTGATGTGGTTATAGACAGTGGTAAGAAGATATCGTTCACTCAGACTTGTGAAGACGGATTCTAGATTTAATTTTAAATTTAAATTAGCAAATATACAAAAGTTGATAGTAAAATTGGGACAAATTGGGACTCGGGATTCCACTAAAATCATGTATGAGTGATGAAAATATCAATTCTTAAAAATTAAAGCTATTTTATGGACTCTATTTCTTTGCCAAGGTAGATTTCTAAAACATTAGACGTAAATCATAAGCATGGCGCATCAAAAGTTCTTAGACTAAGCATACACCATCAAACAAAATCACACCTAATTAGTAAAAATCATAAATCAATTACAAAAAGTGCAAAAAGTGCAAAAAGTGCAAAAAGTGCAAAAAGTCATAAAGAATCGAATATAGTTACCAAACATGTGTGAGAAATAGCTTCCTCCATTATCCCAGTGTTGGGGTTCATCTCATGGTGCTCAAAACGCACTCAAAAGATGAATACATGGACAAAAAGTGCTTTGAAAAGAAGAAATAAAACTGACACTGTGAATTTCAGACGTTTATAAACGTTACAGATGTCTCTTTTCTGTCGTTGAAAGCAACATAAATGTCACAAAAGTTTTTACGACGTTGTTCTTCGTTTTTACGACGAAGTTCTTCTTCAAACTTTTGGCAACAAAATCTTTAAACTTTTAGTGACAGTTTTATCATCTTCCTCACATGAGCATATTTTTCTGAAATTTCTTTTCTCTCTTTTCTGTCCTCTGCCAGCCCCTCCTTTTGCATTCCTTCTACTCTTATTTATATACTACAACACCCAAATCAATTCTCTTCAACAAAATCTTCGAAATGTATTATCTTTTTTAATGTTTTATTCTCTGCAGTTGGAACATAATCCCAAAAAGTATTTTCTTTTCCCCTCATCGCAGCTCGTTGTTTCCATGGTTTTTACCCGAGAATAAATCTCTTACCCTAACTCAGACTCGAAAATATATTCTCATCTGCAATAACGAACCCGAGTTTTTTTTTCTTTCCATTTTTTCCAGCAACAACCATTTTTAAGGAGATTCTGTTTGATCTTTTCGAGTCCCCCGCAATTTATAAACTCTTGGTATTAAGGCAAGAGAATATCTTGTCTTAAAACCATAAACTCCCTTCCAAATCACGTATCCAATACTTCATAGATGGAGAGATTAAGTTCCCGCCTAAATTTTATTTGAATTTCAAAGAGGTGACTCATCCAAGGCATGGGTGCCTTTATCCATTCTTGTGGGTGCCTTTATCAATTTATTGGGTGCCTTTAACAATTTTTAGCCAATTTTCTATTATTGTTTATTCTTCCAAAAATACCTAAAAATAAAATAAATAGCAATATTAGTACAAAAATAGAGAGATAACAATATACAAATGGGAACAAATCAGACACATAAATGTGTCTGTCACTACACTCACAGTTGAACGCAGACTCAACAAAGAGAACTCCAACTTCTAAATCAGTACCAAAGCAATTTCAAATCCATTATTCATACTCAGCTTCACCATTTGGCTTTCCTTCAGCGAGAGCACCAAAATGATTAAATCACGCAAGACATTCAACACAATGTAAGTGAGGACTGTTTTGAAGTAAGAATTGAAAAAAGTGGTTGAAAATAAGCAATTGAAGCACTTATGCAGCAAAAAGTTCACCAACAGTAATCCCAAGCTTCTAATGAATCCATTGAGTGGAACAACTTTAAGCTTTCATCTAACTAACATAAATCAAGAACAACAAATCTTGATAAAGAAATTAATTGAAAAACAAACTAATTATGATAAGAGCGTAGTTTAAAGATAAAATTGAATCTCAATGAAGTTCTGAATCACAAATTGGACACATGAAATCAAGTATAAAGTAATCAAAAGATTTCAATAGAGATTACCAACATAGATTCGATTTGAGCAGTTGAGATTGAAGAATCAAGATCCAAACCAAAATCAAAAAGGAAATCATGAATTTCCAAGAGCTCAAGTGAGAAAACCAAATTTAATACATAAGGATCGTGCTTGATTATGTTTGTTGATGTAGCAGTGAAGCATCGGGATCAAAAATTTCAACCCAGGAACCACCAGTAACAAATCTCCATCCAAACTCCATGAATCTTCAGACCAAAAACTCTTTTAACAACTGAGACGCAGTCAATTGTTGCTCAAGATGTATAAAAGAAACATTAGGACTGAGAGAATTTGCCTTTTAAGAGAAAACTCAGAACAAATCTCATCTCATAAATCAACTTATGATGGTAACAACAAGCAGGCATGATGAATAACTGAAGCGGGAATATGCATTAAAATAATTTAGGGTTAATCAGCGGAAGAAGGATCAATACCCCCTAGACATTTCAATTTCTCAGCTCTGGTACCATACTTGATTCATAAGAAATTACATTGCAGATGATTTGATGATCGATTGATTAAAAAAAAGATTATTTCTTGAAGGGACAGATGAGATTATACACCTGACTTATCCAGAGACTCTCGTTCTCTCTTACACCTTACATGTGTGCTTAGAACACATACACAACACAAGACTTACGCACTCACAACACACTCACCATCATTCTAACACTCTTTATGCTATTAGCCTAGACTTTAGGAATTTTAGATTATCCCCTTGGAGATGCTCTAACCCATTACACTAACGTGCTTAACAAAAAAAACTCCTAACTTACAGGGCATCATAAACCAATAACTGACACCTTCAAACTCAACTTAAAGAGTAAAAACTATGTTTTATTAACACATAAGCTAACCAGTTAACAATTAGTATATGGCTTATTATGTATAGAAACCATGACAGTTAACCGTGAATGAATAAGTTACCACATATACTAATAAATAACTGTAAATGAGAAAATGGAAGAAAGGAATGGCCATAAACAGCCTGAAACTAGCTAGTGAATACTTCTAATTATTATTCGAGATTGAGAATGAATGATGTAAAAAATAGCTGATAACTTTTATTTTATATCACAAACCATAGGAAGCCAGTATCCAACCCATATGTGATGTGGTCCATGCCCTTTTTTCGGTAAATGAGTTTATCATTGTTGGGTGAATTGGACTATGATATATGCTCTCATGTTTTATATATCAATATATATCAATACTTCTTTATATAAAGGATAAAATTTTAATCATATATGTCGCTACAAGATCCGATTTCAGTTCTATAGAAAAATTAGAGTGTTACGTCACATGCCAGGTGGACTAGATTGACACCTATTTTGGTTGATGGGATTTTGAAAGGCATATTTCCAACCAATACCACTCTTCACTGGACGGACACGAATTTTGGTTGAACGTATTTTGAGCACAACATTTCTAACTGATACAACTCTTCACAAGTTTGGATTTAAGCAACAGATATAACTCCTCACAAAGTAACTTGTCTTCTCAAGTTCTCAAGACAAATCCTTTTTTAGACCAAGAAAAATGTAAAAAACAAGTCTGGCGGCTGTATTCTTATCAAGAAATAGATGAACACCGAATTCAAACATTCATCTTCGTATTGTAAGTAGCATATTTTGTTTCACTTAGTTGTATATAGATTCTATTTGTATGTTAGTAACTAATACTATCTCCGTTTCAACAAAAATATTACTATCACTTTTGCTGAAACGGAAATAGTATATTATTTTTTTCAATTGTATAGTAAAGAATCATTCATTTTTATATTAAAGATTGATTGTTATGTAAGAGTTAGAGTTTCATCAACTGTTTCCATGTTGTGATTGTTTGTAACCGTGCTGAAATGTGATTTTTCCAACATTCATGTTTTATTCAATACTGAAATGCATGATCTAAATCGTTAAATAGTTATCCATTTAAAGAAGGGAACGTGATTTCTAGGTGACCAAGGCGACACCAAGTCCATTTTAACCTTCTAAATTGATTTATTCCATATCCATATCCACCATTTTGTATACCTTAGCAATAGCATTTTACAGACAAAGATGATCTTTCACATCATATTTTTCAAAAGACAATATTTTCAATTTCGATACCGTTGATTGTACCCTTTCCCTGATTCTTCAAATCTGTTCTCGTTCCCCACTGCTTTCACATTACTTTCTTCAGCTAATTTTCCTACTTTATCGCAATATATATCAATACCTCCCCAAACCAAAGGATTCACCATTATATGTTGGAAATGTATCACCCAAATCAGTTTCTCGCGCCACCGTTAATCGCAATCATGGTAGTAGATATCTGCAGGCTATTATTGTATCGTGTTGTGGCTGTTTTCATGGATGTCCCACGGATGTGATAGTTATGAGCTGACAATGGTGCAATTCGTGGTATTGGGCCACTCTTGCGTAGCCATCTTAAAGTTGATTCTGGTGATGCAAATGCACTTGAATTTTTTTTAAGGCATGTGTAGGAGGCATCCTCAGTCGTGTTAATTGATTCTTTATGTTTTACGTAAAGTATGTACCACTAAATTCATAAGTTAGTGTATAAGAGTAGGTGACTTGAGTTATGTATGATCTTAATACCCTGTGGCATGTGCTCCTAAAATATCATCGATGGTTTATGGTCGGCTTCTGTTTGTGAATGTATCGTTACTTATAGTCTTGGGGGTCTTTATCCAGCTGTCGTCCAAAAATGTCGAATGAATAAGCACATTGCATTGTCATATTGTTGCTTCCAAGGGTTTAAGTATTGGCGAATAATTACTTAAAACTTATTCACACAGTTCATTCGAAACAATTCAGGATATAATATTTAGTTGATTTTGGTTAATGGAAGCGTCGTATAATCTCTCAAGTCTGTTTACCGACTAAATAATTCCTAATCTGTCAACATGAAAGACGATAGCCCGTGCAAATGCACGGGTATAAAGGACCTTGTTATTTTTATATTTTTGATACAAGGAAAATAATATACTAACTTATATAATTGATAACATAATGCTTCAAAAAAAACAAAATGATTGATAACATAGTTTTCCTCCCTCTGAACAATCTTAAAGATGCAATTAAGAGGATTATTTGAAACCAACATCAATAGATTTTCAGTAATCTAGTGTGCCTAGCCAACTCATCTGCTGGTTAATTATATTTGTGACTAATTTAGATCTTCCAATCAGAAAAACCAATTACGACAGTCTTAACATCCAAAATATAGCATCCAAATTAATACTTTGCTTCTGCCAAGATAGCTTAGGAAGATCTCCATTCACCGCTTTAATAACCACTAATTTTTCATCGAGCTCCAAATTAATTTGGGCAGGACCAGCAGCTTGCTCTGCATTTAAACATCCATCATCATAGATGCATCTTGAACTATAGTAGCTGCCTGCAAAAAATTTGTTTGTTAGCAGGGGTGGAGCTAGATCATGGTAAAGGTCTATAGTTGTCCATCCAGTCCAGCTGACTCTTAAGCCTAGAATGCTGATTTTGAGCAACTTCAAGTCCATTTTACCTTGTTTGCACCCCAATTCAGCTAGCTTAATGGGTAGGGCAAGAGTTTTACGAGAAATTTGAAGGGGCTGTAATAGGATTATTTTAGTTACGAAGTGGGATAAGGGTTGTTTTAGTGCATAAAAAATGATTAGATTACCCTTTAATTTATTTATATTATTAAATTATCTGCTCCTAAAATGATCATAATCTAAAACAAAGCAAATTCATTTCGATTATAAAGTCGTAAGAGATTCTTTTATTTTGCCCTTTTTTTTTCTTTTGCAAATGAATTCGTCGTCGTCTAATTGCCGATTCTAAAAATTATTAGTTGTCGACTAATTTCCACTAAAAATGTCTCATAAAAACCTATCATGTAGAGGTAAGTGATAACTACGTTTAGGTCAGAATCATTGGGGAAAAAAAAGTTTATTTTCAGTTACAATGTGTAGCACGACTAGGTAAAATGTGAAATTTCCTAATCATTTATGGGTTTGTTTTTCGTTTATGAAAAACATTATTAACAGATAGACACATTCTCATGTCTTATTTGATCTCATATTTATATTGTTATTACTCAATTTTTGTACTATTATTATTATTTCTAGGCATTTTTAGTAAACATAAAAAAAAAGTTAAATATGGCATACACTTTTGTAGGTTTCAAATACATATATTTATGCATAAACCTCTGTATTCGAATTCGTGTTCGGTTAATTATATTTTCGGATATACATATCCAGAAATTATTTTCAAATAATATTTGATATTTCGGATGTGAATTCAAACGAATTTCGGAGTTTTTGGTCATCCATTGACACCCTTAATTCCAGTCATTTTTCTTTTTTTTTGTAACATAAAATAGATTAATGATAAATCAAGTGTTTACATAGTTCATATCCACTAGTAATTGAATATTTATATTACTAGGTGGAGATTGATTCCATTCTCCACTTATTCTTTCAACTCTAGCTAGTTTTGACATAATGTTAGTTATTTTATTACTCTCCTTCGGCGCATAGTTACACTGTCAGGAGCTAAAATCTCTATAAAAAAATTGATGTCTTTCACCATATTATAGAGTCTCCAATCTATGTTCAAAACTTCTAAATTCACTGCATCAACCACAAGTTTTGAATGTAGTTGAAAATATACTTTCTCCATTTCCAGGTATGTATCCCGGTTTACTGCTTCCCACAACCCTCTACACTTTGCTTGTTCTGCGCTCGTTGCTTGGTGTAGGTAGAAACACTTAGCTCATTTGAATGTACCTGTAAAATTACAAAGGATTAAACCAATGCCAACAGTTTTAGTAAAATCATGATAAGATCCATCAAAATTAATAGTAAAAGCATCTCTAGGAGGGGGTAGCCAATGAATATTATCTCTACTTTGTCTTAAAATAGTTCTAGTATTAATAACAATTCTAGCCCCCTGTTCAGCTAAGAATTTCTCGCAGTTTCTCGTGATAATATCCAGATTCAACATGTTGTCCTGGAAAATTTTATTACATCTCCATGTCCAGATACACCAAGCCACGATTGCTCTGTTGACTAAAACTTCTTCTGAAATTTGATTCACAAACAAACTGTCAAACCAACTACAAATCTAAGTGTCTAGACTGCAGTGATTATTAGTCTGCCATAATCCAAACTGTATTTGAAAAATTACAATCCATCATAATATGAAAGGAGATTCAACTTGCTGAGAACATAGTGGGTAGCTAACATCAAGATTAGAAATGAAGTTGCTTATTTTATCCCTTGTAGGAGTAGTATATTTCTTAATCCTTTCCATAAGAAATGTTTAATTCTTGGGAGCAGTTGAAGTTTCCATAGCTTCTTGTATATCTTTCTCGTTCTTGGGGTCATTGTGTTACTAGAATGTTTTTCTCCATACATCCTCCTGTATGCTAACTTAACAGAGAAATTTTTATTTTTCTCTAACAACCAAATTAACCTGTCTTCACAGTTTTCATGGACTGAGATTCTGATAATTGAACTAGCAGTTTCATCATTAAATAGAGATTGAACAAGGCTAATATTCCATGTGAAAGTGTCAGGAGTAAAATGCTGCCACACATAAGAAAATTGTTGGGGATTAGGAGTTGTTTGATTAGGAATCGGAGGATCTTGAAAAGTTCGAATCCATCTATGCTTCCAGCTTTGATATTTTTGCATATTTCCCAAAATCCAACAATTGTGGATGTGTACATACGACAGCTCAGAATTTATGCTTCTCCAAGACCAGGTTAAATTACCATTGTGTTTAATCGAAATAAGACCACCATCAAGGAAATATTTGGCCTGCAGCGAACGAGCCCATATAGAAGTACCATCAACACATAATTTCCAAGTTGATTTAGCTAATAATGCACGTTTATAGTATGAAGATCTCGAAACCCTAGTCTTCCTTCTTCTTTTGGATTAGAAAGGTGATTTCATCTGATATAGTGCTTCCCTTTATTACCTTTTTTATTTTTCCAGAAAGTTTGTTGAATGTTGTTCATACTTCTAACAGCAGCATCTAGTAGTTTAAAACTTGTCATATAATGAACAGATATAATATTAGTGATGCTCTTAACCATGACAGTTCTGGCAGCCTCTGACATATTGTTGCTTCTCCACTTGAAAAGCCTAGAGTCCATCTTGTCAATAAGAGTTGAGAAATGAACTATTTATTTCTCCCTACAAAAAAAATGTAAAACCTGGGTATTTCTCTTCACCTATATTCATCTTCCTGACTTGTAGAATGCCATTGATATCTTGGAAACTTGAAGGATCCATATTTTGCTGAAAAATACTGCTGATTTGTTGAAGTTAATTAACTGACTTGATCATTGACTGAATTCCTCAATCACTTGGAGCAGCTTAGTAGTTTGGGAAAGATTTTCCTTGTTGATAAAAGTCAATCGTCTGCAAAAAGGAGATGGTTAATCTTAGGAGTTGACTTAGAGATTTTCACACCTGTAAGTTGGTTTGTAGATTCATAATGATTTAAAACCCTTGAGAAAGCTTCCATGGTAAGAATGAAAAGTTACGAATATAATGGATCTCCTTGGCGAATGCCTCTTGAAGGTTTGGAAGCCTTAGTTGCTGAACCATTTAGCATAATTTCAAGATTGTACTGATGAATTGATGAATTAACTAAAAAAATTCTCACCAAGACCAAATTTCTTCAAGACTTGTATTAAAAAATTTCATTCTAGTCTATCAAAAGCTTTCAACATGTGCATTTTCAGAGCAAGGTCGCCAGATCTTTTCCACCTTTACGTCTCATAGATTATACTATTTCCTGAACAATGCAAACATTTTCAAATATTAGTTTACCTGGTTCATAAGATGACTGCATTGGTGAAATTATGTTCACAATATATTTTTTTAGCCTTAGAGCTAAAATGTTCGAGATGAGTTTATACGTTGTATTACACAGCTCAATGGGCCGAAAATCCTCAGGCATGTAGGGAGTTTGTGACTTAGGAATTAAGGTCACTCTTGTTTTGTTCAGTTTCTTGATTATGAATCCCGAGCGAAAGAAATATTTAACCATCTTGCAGACTTCCAATTTAACAATCTGCCATTGAGTTTGGTAGAAGCCTGGTGGGAAGCCATCCAGTCTCGGAGATGTTCAAGGTTCCATTGTTAGGAGAGCATGGTATATATATTTCTTCATCAGTTGGAATAGATGTGAGTTCTTGATTATTCTCTTCATTGATACATCTAGGGATGTGTTGGAGGAAATGATATATATCAACCGGATTTGTTGTAGTACTTATTTTTCTAAATTGAGAAGTAAGAAGTTACTCTAAAGAATTTTTTTCTTGGCAACACGACCCATCTGATGTTTGTAGAGAATCAATTATGTTTCTTGCTTTTCTTTGATTGGCTCTAATATGAAAATACCTTGAGTTTCTGTCCAAATCATTGTAGAAATGGTCTCTAGCTTCTTTTTTTTCTGTTAGAACTAGCTTGAATACTATTTTAGGCCTTCTATTTCCTTTTCAATCCTCAAGACTTCATTAGTATTGTTGCCATAAGAATCCCAATCTTGTAATTAGGATAACTCCTTCTGAAGATCATAGATTATGGTTTGTATATGACCAAAAGTAATCTTACTCCATTTTGAGAGATCATGCCTTGCATTAGAAAGCTTGTTAGTAAGGAGTCTAAGGACAAAATCTGCAGACCCAAAAATATTAGTGTTCCAAGCAATAATAATTTCATCTTTGCAAGTATTATTTTGTAACCAGTGTTCAAAAAACTTTCAACTTCTACAAGCTATAAAAATTTTGGAGTACCGATTTAAAAGGATGGGAGCATGGTCTGAGCCATTTTGGTTTAAATGTGTCAAAGTAGCATATGGAAAATTGAGAAATCATTCACTAATTATTAAGGATCTATCCAATCTAGAGTTTACTTTACCTATCCCATGGCTATTGCTAGTCCATGTAAAAGGATTACCGTTGAAATCCATATCTTGAAGATCATAATATCTAATAAGACTAAGAACATCTGTAGAGGTATTAGAAGTAGCTTGATTGTTTCTTTCAGATATGTCCATAGTAATATTTAGGTCCCTTAAGAGAACCCAAGGTATGGAGACAGGTCTACTTAAATCCCTGATGTAGGATCATTGAGATGCTTGTTCGCTCTATAAGGGGTACCATAAACACATGAAAGAAACCACTCACCCTTAGAAGGATCATTAATAACTATAGCATGAATAATTTTAACAGAAGTATGCACTATATCCAGAGTAAATCCATCTTTCCAGAGAAGAATAAGGTCACCAGCTAAAACTATGGAGGGAACATAACAATTATTTGGTAGGTTGAGAAATTTGGTTAACTTCAATATTTTGTCATCTTTGACTTTTGTTTTGAAAGAACAATGATATATGGATTGTGTAACCGATTAAGATGGTGCAAGTGATCTCCAGTGTTTTCCCTAAGAATCCTTGACAATTCCAACTAATGATTTTCATAATACTAGAAATAGGTAAACTAGTCTTAAACAGAATAATGAATTTAAGAGTAAGCTTGTGACGCAAGGAACTAGCTAAACTAGTATAGCGCCAAGGGTGAAAATGATTATAAAGATAAACTATAGTTAATCTACAGTAAACAAGTTTGGAAAAATAAAGAGAGTATAAATATAAACCAGAATTGATGCGTTAAAGTTTTCAAAATTACCATGTTTACAGGACTCTCTTGATTCAATGCAGTATACTCCTCTGTAGCAGTGTCAAAATCCTCATCATTTTCCATTTCCATCCCTTGCATTTGATCATGGGCATAATTAGGGGGCAGACCAACATTTTGACATTTGAAATTTTATTTACTAGGTTGGCTCGGTTGACTCAGAGGATCAAACACTTGATTATGGTGATAGCAATGATAATCAGACTTTAACATACTTATGGGATTCAACAAAGATATGGTATTTTGCAATACTGCATGATGAGACAACATTGTCTTTTACAAAACTGTTTGATTTGACAAAACTGTCATGAAGATTGTTTGATAAATGTATACAAAGATCCAAAACTGGATGATACCTATAATTAGAATCAAGAGAATCCTGCAAAAACCAATTAGAATTCCACTAAGACTAATAAAGAGAAGAACAGATTAAGAAAAAAGAAATGAACTTCAGCTTATAGATCTGCGTAGCTCAATCAAATCATATTCAGAAATTTTCCTTGTAAATTGAGGAGCTGATAAGAGATGAAGAGAAATGCTAGTTTTTGAATCTAGAATGATCGAAAATCGAAAACAGAAAATTTCTTTTTGAGGCCTAACATCCATTCGTTACAACCAAAGAAAGAGATTATTCCAATCAGTAGTTTAAACTTGCATTTTTATTGAAAAAAATATTAACTGTTCACCTTTTATGATGATAAAAATGTCTAACAGACAAATCACAGTTACTTTTACAATTTAAGACTGTATAAATGAGTGATATATCAGCTCAAAAACACATTTTTGTGGTAACTATTTATGATCATATTCACCCAAATCTTCTGGCGAACTCCATTTACATAAAAAGTAATGCCTATAAAGATAATTAAGTTGATAAATGGGTTTTTCCATCGGCAATATGTTTATTTGAACTCTACATGGCAGATAGTTTGAGCTTCTTGATACTGTAACCTTGCGGTGTGCAATCCCCCCCCGGAACAAATCAGAACAATCTTGATCTAGGCTCAAGGGAGTTGACTATAGGGGTAATGAAGAAGCGGTTAGCGGTAGTAGGCCATGTGTCTTGATGATCTGAAAGGAGAGTTATCGAAAGGAGGGGCCTTCCTAATATTGGAAACAGGAGCAACTAATTTCTTGCTTTCGCATTTGGTTTCAGCGCGAAGCCACGACTCAACCACGGAAAGCAAATTGGTTGCACTCTTCAGTTCTTGAAGGTCAAAAAGCTTCTCTGATTTCCTGAACTCGCCGTCCTGAATGTATGCCAAATCTGTTGCCCATGTCTCTAATCCATCAAAGATATGTGTTGCATATACAATTGTTGCTCCTCTCTGTAAAACGATAGAGATGGGTGGGTTACACGAGGCATCCACTAGATTAACTCAATTTTAGTTTTGGAAGTACAAGTAAAAGAAGGTTCCTTACCTCTTCACACTCTTCCTTGAAGAATTCGAGTAGATCCAACCTTGCAACAACATCTAGATCAACAGTAACTTCATCTAGCAACAGTACCTGTTTGAAGGCCATGGTCAGTGTAATTTGATTCTAATTAAGTTCAATTCTCATACATTCCTATATACACATGGTTACACACACAAGTGTGTAAGCAAAAACAGGTTGTCCCAGTGAATGCATGTACATTCACAAATGCTTCATTAGATCTTTGAGAGACTACTGCAATTATGCAAGCGCAAACAAAATTCACTAAATCCCCACATGCCCACACAACGAAAATCCTTCTCAAAGCCTTAAGGTCATACTAGGAATACACAAAACATTGTGAGAGAAGCTAATGTCAACTGTAGGTTTACAGACACTGAAACATCCCATCACAAGAGTAGTATTCTAGTTCCTCCAGAGTTATTTTAATGATGAGTCACCCCAAAGGAGGTACTTATCAGTCCTTTGTGTCACTTGTTTTGGCCTTGACGAATAAAAAAGAAAACAAAGATAGTTTCTTCCTTGTAATTGTTCGTCCTTTGTGTCACTTGTTTTGGCTTTACGAATAAAAAGAAAACAAAGATGAAGTTTCTTCCCTGTTCTCTACATATGCCTGATTGAGAGATTTATAATATTCATACCTCACTAATTCACTTTATGTCCTCTCTTAAGCCCATTGCAGTCTTAAGCAAGAGTGAGCCATGTGAAGTTTTTGATTTTTTTCATTTTGCTACAAGAGTGAGACAAGTGGTAGGCCAAATCTTTTGTATCCTAGTGCCAGAGAAAGGCCAAAAGTTCCTCACAAGCCAGGAAAACATACTTTTATTTAACTGTTTAGGGAATACATATACACATGGACAAGAAAGTGTAATCATCTCACAGACACGAATAGGATAGCAGAAGATCTACCAGGAATGGATGGAGAAGACCCATACAAATTTGAACTCGACGCCGTTGCCCATCTGATACTTTATGCATTCTCCACTGCGGATCGATGTCAAGCAGATCTATTAACTTCTCTCTTCTAACAGGGTCAACACCTTCAACTGCAAAGTCCAAAAGAAAGAAGAAGGAAAATGACAAATAAGAGGATAGAACTAACTGACACAAATTTATGCCTTCACCGGATCCCAGTCAAGTAAATATTTGTCTACAAAATTCGGGTTGGATAAACACTCTCATGATGGACATTTAAGCGCAAGTACGAAGTACCAACCATTTTGAAAAGTTCACAGTCTCCAATAGCACTAAACAGTTATCCCGAATCAACACATACAAATCTCAACCAAAGACTAGCTCGATATTGCGTTTAAATATGTGTGGAATCACCAAACAATACCATAAACTGACAACATTCACTTCTCTCTTACACCGTTGCACCAGAGAGAATTAATTTCATGTAAATGCAGTAGTCACATTACCATACCTCCAAATATCATGTGCTCGGCAGAAAAATCTCCTTGGAGTGGAATCTCCCCCTGAAAGTAAGCCAAATATCCCAATCCAAATATTTATAAAGCATGTATTTGTTAAGAAACCGTTACGGGGTTTTACAGTAAAGCATAGCCAAAAAGAATTGACAAGTATAATTGATTATTGATCTAACTGATACACCGCGACTCAGGTTATGTCAATGTCCCTCGTCCTTGATGTGCATTTCCCAATAGAGTACATTAACAAACAACAACTTCCTAATAGTTTGCAATTACACCTTAATTGGGCGAAGTGAGTAACAAAGAAATGAGAACTGGAATACATGGACTTGTAATAGTAATCAAGATAAAGTAAACAAAGAAAACAGAAATAACTCACAGCACATCCAATTGTTTTACTCCAAGAGCCTCCGAGGTAAGATAAGTTACCACTACATACAAGCTGAGTGTCATGAAATGCAGAGCTGTTTAAAACCCTAACCACATCTTTTCCTCCAACCATATGTTTACCCCCTAATATCTTCAACAATGTAGTTTTCCCTGTAATTATCATCAAACCATGTTAACTTAACTCCATATGCATACGCAACGTAGGTATTTATAATGAGAGAGGTAAAATTATCAGATCCGTTGGCACCGACAAGAAGACAACGAGAACAAGGAGTAATCTTAAGACTGAAATTGGCAAATATTGGAATTTGACCTTCATATGAGAAATTCATAGCTGATACTTCAACACTATTACTTAAATTCTTCATCTCTTCCATCTTCACTTTTCTTTCTTCTTCTTCTTCTTAAGAAAACAAACAAAAGCTATTTTCTGCATCTGTCTGTGATAAGTTGGTATTAATCTAAAATTTGGGAACTCTTTTTATACATTTCTATGCTCACCTAATTTCTAGGTTTTAAATGACTTGGACTTTCTTTGCCCATACACGTTTTACGTGTCGCAGATGTTTAAAGAATTAATACAGGACATATCTCCCGTGGCACGTACGATGTAAAGTTTAATTTTCAGCCGTTCGATTGAAATGCTTTTGAAAATTCTATTCCTATTGTTGTTGAAGAAGTTTCCCCTTTGGTTGTTACGAGGACCGGTTAGTATGGATCCCGTTCTATACATCGGGTCTTATAGTTATAATTATTTTTTTTTCTAATTTATAAATTTAAATTGTCCTTATATATAGGGATGAATAAATGATGAGATGACATTATATTTGAGGGGGTTCATACCCAAAGTATGAAAACAGACTCCATATTAAAAAAATTGATGTCATCAGTTTACTTTCATCCTCGAATGACGTCAAAAAAGCATCGAAACAACGTCCTCCAATAGCTTCAAAAAGACATTGAAACAATGTCCATTAGCCATAACAATTTTGCAGCAATCAGATCCACGATATTAAATCCATCAACCTTTTACACAACACCACTATATAAAGCCTCGTCCACCACACATATCCACCATCTTCACCACCTTCCTCATTACCATTTACGAAACCACTATTACACACCCTTTTCGGTAAACAACAAACTAACTTCACCACTACCAACCTCTTATTCAAAAAATAGCACACCTCTACAACAACGTTACCAAAGTGGTCAAAGTGGTCAAATCTTTGGCTGGGACCATCAACTATGCGACGTTGTTATCAAGACTAAAATCACTACGGACTCATTGCACTATTAACAAATACAATCCATTCCAAACTCAAGTATGTTCAAAATAACTTTGTTTTTGTAGATTATAAGCAAATGACATTCCATCATCAACCATGGGTAATTGGAAACCATATACTGGTATTTGATGAGCCAGAAATATTTTTTCGAGACCCATCTCAGGCTTTCAGCTAAGAAATTTGTTGGTCCATACCCTCAACTTACCACCTTTCTTCATTATCCATTTATCATTTAAATATCTCTTTCATAATTCTGGTACCATTTTTGAAACTGATATAAGCTCTTCAACACTAAAAGTGAAAATAAAGATTGACACCTAATAAGTACATAATTAACATTATTTTGATATTGAATGCATATGTTTGTTTATTAGTTTTCTTGTGAATTGCATTGGATTATGTTTGTTTTCTATTTTATAGCCTTTGTTAGGATGAATCAACCAAAAGAATGAAAAATTGCTCTTCAGTCTTAAGAAAGTTAAGGACTGCAAGTGGAGAATAATCAATGACCAAGTGGAACATGCTCAGATTTAGAAATCATTACCTCTTTCTTGTATAATATGAAAATATGAGTCCAACGGAGAAAGAATGAGGTCATTCTAATGTGAAATGAAGAAATTATGTGCAACAACGGAAAAAACCATACAAAAGGGGACAAATAAATATCCGGCCAGGTCGTGGAGCCAAGAACCCAACCGAACTTGATGTTGTTTTGGACAAATTTTATTCGCCAGAATCGGCTAGGAAAGAGCCTAGCCTATACTTACATGGTTGTGGACGTAGAATTGACTTCTAACTTGAATAAACGCGGTACCGGAAGGATACTAAAGCCTAGTTTTTGTGAGAGTTACGTGAAACACCTATAGTACTCAGATAGAGAATGTTTATACACACATTAGGTTTTTTCCCCTTTAGAGGGAAAACCATGAACAGTTAATTCTCATGTTGGTTGGTAACCTTTATTAGCTTATTCATTTTTTATAGTTTTCCTGATCATTAGAAGTTACCAAGGAACCATGCATAACATTAAATAGGGAAGTCCTAAACATAAAAGTCAATATGGATGGTTAGTTATAATATTCATGATCTCTTTCATCGCTTATGTTCTACTTTTAATATCGTCATGTATGATTGAATATTTATTTTTTTAAAATGCATACTAAGTGAATATGTATTCATATCTAAAGCTAAAATATAGGGTTTTGAAACATGGAATAGTCGATAGACTCTGTTACAAGTAGCATAGTGTGATTTCATTGTACCCAAAATCTCCATGCAATTGCATGTAGAAGCTTGACATATGTTAAATAGATTAATCGTAGTACATATGTTGCATTGATTAACATAATTCACATATATACCCTAATTTCAATTTCGTCAAAGCCTTTTTTCCACCATTTCATGAAGGCTACTCGAAAAATCAAAAAACATTTCCAATTCATTGATATTTTGGAAGGCACAACCACCATAATACATCGCCTAGACACTCCTCACCTCCTTTTCATCCTCTACCACCACCACAACAACAACATGCCATTTTCCAATAATCACTGCCAAACCCCATTTGAACCACTGATCCCAACCAACTGTCCTCAGAGGTACCTACATATGTTTTTCCTTATGAGATACGAGTATACCAGGGAAGCACATCTTATTCCTTAATGAACACATTTCCACCTCATTTATATATTTCATACTTGAGTCCACCCATAATCACGACTTTGTAATTTCAGGGAACCCTAACATCCAAGCAGCAACATTTGTTGACATCATAAAGGAAAATGAGAAAGGAATATGAGTTGAACTAGCTTTATATCCAGCAAGTGGAAATTAACATACATAGTTAGATACAAACATTTGTCCGTATATATTCAGAGCCATCCATGTATTTGTATGGACCCTTGAATAAAAATTTGGGCCCAGAATTGAAACTTCTTTATTAATAAGACCTCGGGCTAATAAGGACTTAATGGACTAACCAGACACTAAACAAGCCCATAATATTTGTACTATTACAAAATAAACATGTTTAAGGGATCATGGAATTTTAGAGAGGCTGCAATATAATTAATAGGTATGGATAAAGGGATATGGGGTGTCCTAGTACATATAAAATGAATAAGTTTCCCTTGAAGCGACTATATTACTGTATTACCTTTTTACTATAAACATAAATCTAAAACAAAACAAAATCAAATCTGTAACACCCATAGTTCCGGACCATGGTCAAACCCATATGGAGATCTGAATTCAAGGCGTTATGGGTCAGAACGAGACATCTGCATAGATTTTATTATCTATAATTATTTCACCAAACACAACTGAATTTTAATATACATGAATTTAAGCATATGAATTTACTATTTAAACATCTATAACAACATTTCAACAAAACATTTAGACCAAATTACACTTCAAGCAATTACAAGAAAAACAATATAATCATCAAGGTAGTTAAATTCCTAGTTCCGCAAGTATGTCAATTGGGGTGAGATGATAGCCTAGTATAACATATTCTCATTCTCAAAAGATGCATAGCAGTATCAACGAATCAAAATAAACATACAACAAGAATATATAACATAATTTCAAGGAGTCAACAATATATATTCAACAAATAAGCTTACAATATCAATAATACTTTTAACAAATCATCCAGTTTATATTTCAACGTATGTGTTCACAAAACCAATAACATTTCCAACAAATCATCCAATTTAGGATTTAACATATCAATTCACAACAACATTAATGCATTTAACAGTTCACCCATTTAAATTTTAACAAATGAGTTCACGGGTACGAAAACCTTGTTTCATACACCCACCTATCGTTTACCTCAGCACAGACAACTGACATCGATGGATCAGGGGATCATTACCCTATATGTTCTTGGGAATCATTACTCATTCTCTCTCGGGAATCATTACTCATTCTCTCTCGGGAATCATTACCCGCATGAAACCAAGTTCCATCTAACGGAAAAACATGAACTCATTTTCTTTTGTAAATATTTTTACAACAAACACTATCAAATCATATGATAAACAAATAATGATGTATTTCACTCAATTATATGTGCAAACAAGAATAAGTTATACAAACTGCAGACATCTTACTCTAATTATTTCATACTGATAACTTTGTCCGATCTCCCTCAAATTTTTAGTGAACATTCCGGACACCATTATTTACAACATAACCAAATTTCACAACAAAATAACGGCTCAATAATAAATTAATGATTTCACAAGATATTCCTAGTTACCAAAATAATAATCTGAAATTAAGCAATTCCAAATCAAAGTTAAAGGTATCATACAAATCTACAACTTTTGTAAAGATTACAAATTTTTATAACATCATCAAGATTGCCTAAAAACATCAAAACCATGGAAAAACGAAAGTGTCCAGAATTTTTTAAAATATCATCTAAATTTAAAAAAAATATTAAACAGTGAATTTACGGTGGATAGTTCTCAAATTTTAACTAGTGATACTTAATGATGTTATTTATCAACAGGAAAGGTACGATCTTCAATCAGAAGTACAGATTTATTATATTAAATTAGTGAACTCTAACAATACAAAATCATACCAAATAAACACTCAAAGAAAAACACCAAAAACGAAAGGGTTTCGCATTCTACCTCAATTACATTGATCCACTAATGATTTGTCCCAATAAATCTTTCCTGTCAAGAACCCTAGCTCCAATTTATCTTCGTCCCTTCCTTTTATGTTTTTAACTTCTCAATTACCTTTCCCCCTATTTATAATAAACCTCATGCTAATACAATTATTGTTATTAAATTTCATATTTGTTACTTTCTTTAATCCTATTTATTTTATTTATTTGTCTTTTTATTTTCTCTCAATATTTTTACTTATCCAAATTATAATTTGGTGACTATTTCCACCCTAAAAATTTACTAAGTGAAAGGAGAAGGATTTTTAAATGTCTGATCAAGTGTCAAGATCTAGGCTAAGGCAAAGGAAAGTAACTCTACAACAACTTAATTAACAAGGTAAACTAAGTCGGCTAAAATCCGACTCAAGAAGGTAATTAAAACACCGGGTATTATAAAATCTCTTTGCGATTAATCAATAAAAAATCTATCGACTATAACAACAAAATGAAGATTAAATCAATCAAGTATTTCAAACACCTTAACACTAGTTCATTGTCTAGGCGTGGTTTACCTTAGGTAAGGATGGACAAACCAATTCATGTTGTTTTTGATCACTGACATAGGTTAGATCAGTTAAAATTATAACCTAGTTTGCAGTTTCAGAGCAGCCTACGACTAGGTCATAGTTGAATAATCTAGTCGTAGACTAGTATATTGAGTCTCAACGGCTAGCAAATGATTAACTGCTAGCCATATCTGGGTTTTCAAGTACTACATCTAAGGAATTAGATGACAGACCTAGCAGTAGATAGTCCAAGTTTTGTGTCAGAATTTCCCTGGTAGTTCTTCTTAGTTGTATGTATATAGTTTAACTGGATTTTTTTGTAAATGTAATTACGACTAGATTGTTTCCAGTCCCAACTGTAAGTCTCGAAATATTATGCTACATATAGGATTTTTTTTAACCTAGCCGTAGTGATCTCTATTGCTTTGAAATTGTTTTTACGGTTCGGTAAGAGTTTCATCGACCTATCCTTAAGTGCTGAACCGGGTCGATTGGGGCGAATAGGGCGATCATCCTATCCCATACCTTATTATATACATGTGTACGGTTCGCTAAGAGTTTCATTGACTTAGCCTTAAGTAGGCAACAAATCCCAACCCATCTTGTAATTACTCTATACCATATCTGGTTATGGAGTAAGCCAAGCGAAATGGCTCACCTCTTTTTTTTTCACGCTCTACTAGCAAATGAAATTGATAATAGTCGGTAAATACATTCAATATTGTTTTGGTGATCATTATATACCTGATCTCCAACATTGGATTTTTTTGAATCGTCAATTTATAATAAAGGGTTTCTCATGACTTTAGTACGTGTAAAGCCCAAAGAGTACTGAATGAAAAACTTACCTTCAACATGACACAACATTACATCCAGCTTTATTACGTGTAACAGAGCCAACAACCGATATATTTGAACTAATTTTTTTTAGTTGACTATATGTGTCTTATTTCCAGATTAGTTGGTTGCAAACATACCTTACGTCTACTAAGTAATTTTAAAATCTAGATGTACAGTGTGTTTGTTTGCACCTGACTCATAATTTGGATCTGACTCATCCAAATTAGATGTCAGACTATTCATTTTTTGTTTTAAATACACTTGACTCGCTAGCTGACGCGTATTCTACCTATGACTCGGACCAGATAGAGTCAGGTACAATGTAGTCAATATCGGATTTCAGTTTGTACCGATCGAGAGCGATACACTAGTATACCTTTCTATCGGGGAGATTTCGGTTTCAAATATCGGCGAAATATCGGTCCACACATTTTATACCTATAATTATTATATCAAACTTTTTTTTTCCATATTGGACCTATTAAGATATAAAACTAGTACTCATTTTTCTAAAATACCATAAAAAACATGAGTAACAATTGAAAGTCCTAGAACTAGGATAATAAATTCATTTTTTATTTTGAATTTTTTTGTAATTGAAAACCCTAATGTCGGCCATCTCGGTCATTTCGGTCAACTCATTTCGGATCATATCGACCAAAAATACCATATTTACGATATATGTCTCGTCTCGGAGAGGACCGAATCCGGTATTACCGGCGAGATTTCGGTCATATCGCCGTATTACACCGGTTAGGTATCAAAACCCCCCTGAATCGATGCTCATGATCTCTGAATCGCTGAAATAGTTATACTATCCTCCATTGTTTAAAATAAGAAATTCCCATAACTTTCATTTTCTCGTCTACTTTGAACTTGAATGAAAAATCTCAAACCCTAGAAAACTTTGAAGATCAACGCAGGGATGATGATGGACGAATCGAGTTTGAAGAAGCTATAGATTTTCTACTTCAGGTATTCTCATCTTCTCTCTCTTCTTAATTTTTCTGTTTATCTAGTGTTTTCTATCCATCATTAGGGAAATATCTTTTAGGGTTTTGGTTGAGTGTAATTTTCCTGATTAATTTTTTTGTGTCAATTCAGGCCTAAGAAAGTATATAAATTTTAGGGTTTAGATTTGTCTGCCTATTTTCTGAAAATTCTTTTTCAAAATTGAGGTTTTTTAGGGTTCTTATTTTCTAAAAATATTGGGCGAATAGTTACACGCATGTCTAATTAGGGTTGATATTTTCAAATTTATGATGAGATGCAATCCAATTCATGATTTTTATGTAATTTATAGTGTAAAAGCTGAGAACACAGCTCAACACTGAAAAATTTTCTGCTTAGGTTTTTGTTTTCAATCCATTATTGGGTAAGGGTTCTTTTGTGTTACTACTTTTAAGTTATTATGCATGTTTTTGATTAAGATTTTTTGTTAGGGTTTGTGGATGTCTTAACTTGTTTAATGTTGTTATAAACACATTTTATGAATGGGTACAAGTGGGAATTTAGTATGTGTTGTGCTTGTATTGAAGATTGATAGTGTAGCTAAAGTTTTGCACATAAACAAAGTTGTTTGTGACCATGTATGATGTATCATATGTCAACTACTTGGATTTTAATTCAAAAGCATATGACAGAGTCTTATGAATGGGTTATCTAAATAATTGGGAATTAGGATTGTGCTTTGTATGTTTTAAAGCTTGCTAGTTTAGCTTAAGTTGTTGCATATGAACTACGCTGTTTGGGAGAGTTTTTTTTTAATAGAAATAGCAGTGACACCCTTGGGTTGTTCCCTTTTTGTTTGTACACAAGGAAAATCACTTGGCCCATCATAACCAGAAAATTTGTAAAGCTTGATTTTCCTTGTATCTATAAACATTAGGAATCCTGCTACTTCAAAGAGTGCCCATTATAAGTTATATCATCCCAAACTCGAACTGACCACTTTTTACGAGAAGTACAATTCGAATGGTGTAGACGCGTAGTCATTAGATGTGTAAATCTGGGACCTAAGGTCCGAACCGGTTTGTGTCTTAAGAGCCGGTGGTGTTCGACTTGTATAGTTGTTTTATTCTTTTAATTCCCCCAGCAAGATAGTTATCCCTGGCATTACATTCACACAATTAATCCTCTATTGTTTCAGAACGGTCATTATAGTCATAGTCACGGGCTCCTCATCAGTTCCCCAACCTAGCCAACACAGCTTCCACAATGTAATATATTGATATCTCGTTGCTTTCTATTTTCTTATATATACTGCATACTTAAGATAACTTATATCTGTTCATTCTCTTTTAGTTTCCTAATACAAATAGAGTACAACAATTTCTACCAACAACCTCAGAGTACCATATACGATTGTTTTACCTTCAGTAGGCTTTTGAACTAAGAAGCTCTTGTAGGTTAAAAAATTGGGATTATCCATGACAAGCTTATTAATGGTTAATGTTCTTTAATTTTTAGATTTAAATGTTACCCTTTATCCATCAGTTCTGGTTTTTCAATAAAGAAGGGGCTCATCAATTTGGGTCGTGCCGGATTTTATCAACATTCTTCCATACAAAGTGTTTGCATGTTTGTGGTGGTTTGTTGGGGGAGGTGTTTGTAGTCTCAAAGCATAGCCGTGTAACTCCAGAGGATTATATCACTAACGGATATGAGTTGTTGCTGCTTCCAAGGAGAATTATGTTGGGTCTACACTCTGTGGCAATAACTTGATTTTCTCCAACCATATGACATAGAGTGTGTAGCTGACACCAACAAGCTACAGAAGAGAATTGAAATAGGTCGAATTATTGAGTTCCTTGCTGGTCTAGACTCTGATTTTGACCCCATCAGGATTCAAATACTGGGAAAGGATCCATTGCCTACACTTCGGGGAGTTTATGAAATTGTGAGATTTGAAGAACATCGCAGAGCCGCTATGACACCTCTAGTCATACTCCAGCAGCCACACCAGAAAACAACCGAAAGACTGACGAAAAAGACTTGTTATATTGTGACAATTGTAACAAAAGAAGACATACCAGGGAGACATGCTTTAAGCTCAATGGGTGTCCGCAACGGCAGAATGATAATAGGAAAGGGGGCTTCTCTAACGGAAGTGTTGGAGGAAGAAGAGGAGGTCGCAATGGTGGCCCAAGAGTATACCACACAACAAATGAGGAGGAATATCCATCTACATCAACCAGAAGTCCTTTTTCAATCATCTTCTCAATCATATCAAGCCCAAATGGAGCAAATGATCAACCAGTATGCTCGGATGTTGTCTTCCAAGGAGAATTATGTTGGGTCTACTTCTATAACTCAATCAGGTAATAAAGATACCTTTGGTAATGCAACTAAATCTACATGCAATAAACCCAAGGATCCTTGGACTATCGATAGTGGAGCAACTGATCACATGTTTATCAAGTCTAACGTGTTTTCCACTTACAATCCCAATCCTAGCAAACCTTGTATCTTGACTGTTGATGGGTCTCCAACTATTGTTTCTGGTGAAGGAAATATTTCAATAACTAGCTACATGCCCCTTTCTACGATGTTACATGTCCCGAATCTCTCTTGCAATCTCCTCTCCATCAGTCAGATAACTAAAGCATTATAGTGATGTGTTACATTCTTTGACACACATTGTGTTTTTCAGGATCTTTACACAGGGAAGACCATTGGTTATGGTAAGGAAAGAGGGGGCCTTTACTACTTGGAATTACAAGAGATAGAACAAGAGAGCAGCACAAGAGACTACAAATCAATAAGTGGATCTAGTTTTGAAGAGCAAGTCTGGCTATGGCATAAACGATTAGGACATGCTTCTTTTTGGTATTTACAAAGGTTGTTCCTTAAGTTGTTTTCAGAACTTGATATATCTAAATTTCATTGTGAAGCATGTGAGCTAGCTGAACATCACCGTGTACCTTATCCTTTAAGCATGAATAGAAGGTTTTCTCCTTTTGCCATTGTACATAGCGATGTTTGGGGTCCTTCACGTGTCACTACAACTTGTGGCTTTCGTTGGTTTGTTACTTTTATTGATGATTACTCTCGAGTCTCTTGGGTTTACTTATTGAAGGATAAGAGTGATGTCCACACTGTCTTCAACAACTTTCATCAGTTTGTTCTTACCCAGTTTAGTAGAAAAATTCAAGTGTTAAGATTTGATAGGGGTGGTATCTAAAGCAAGTATTGTCCTCTTACTTCTTGGAAAATGGGATTGTCCACCAAACTACTTGTACTGATACTCCTCAGCAAAATGGAGTTGTTGAGCGAAACAATCGTCACCTATTAGAAGTCACTAGGTGCTTGTTGTTCCAAATGAATGTGCCAAAAAGATACTGGGGTAATGTTGTCCTTACTGCAGCACATCTGACTAACAAGATGCCTTCTCGGGTTTTGAATTTTCAGACACCTAGTGTTGTTCTTTCTCTTGGTCTTTCTCGTCAACATCATGGTCCTGCTCCAATTAAAATCTTTGGGTGTGTTTGTTATCCATAAACAAGATAGGATTAAATTTGATCCAAGAGCTCTCAAGTGTGTTTTCTTGGGATATTTAGCTACTCAGAAAGGATACAAGTGTTGTCACCTTCCTACGGAAAGATCTATGTATCGATGGATGTAACCTTTTGTGAAAACCAAGCCTACTTCTCAAAGTATTCAGAGGCTTCTCTTCAGGGGTAGAATCAAACAAACCGTGAAGATCAGCCTTGGTTTGATATTCCTTGTTCAGTACCTAAGGAAGGTGGTGCTGCAGTAGTTATAGCTCCTGAATTCCAGGCTACTCCTCAACCTCATGTTATCCCGCAACTTCAGGTTTACAAAAGAAAAGACAAGGCCCCTCAGGTAGCGGAAGTAGAACTTTCTACAGTTCCTGCTGAAAGTACCTTAAGAGCTAATGAAGATGATCTTTCACAAGATGAGTCCACAAATACTGTAGATGCAGATTCAGATGATGAGTCTACAAATGTTGTGAAAGATGGATACCCTACTCGTATGCGTAAACCTCCAACTCGATATGGGTATTCTACTAATCATCCAATTTCTAACTTTGTATCTTCTCATCGTCTGTCACTTTTGTATGCTGCTTTTGCAAATCAATTATCATCTGTTATAATTCCTACAAGGGTTGAAGAAGCTCTTGCTGATCCAAAGTGGAAGCAAGTTCTAATAGAAGAAAAAAAAGCTCTAAAAGGGAACTTCACATGGGGTGGGTCTACCAGAAGAAAAGAAAATTGTTGGCTGCAAGTGGGTTTTCACTGTGAAGTACAAGTCTGATGGAACTATTGAAAGATACAAAGCAAGATTAATAGCCAAGGATATACTCAGACCTATGGAATTGACTATCAAGAAACCTTTGCTCATGTTTCTAAGATGAACACTATTCGAGTCTTGTTATCTTTGGCAGGAAACAAGGATTGGCCACTTCAATAGTTTGATGTGAAGAATGCTTTTCTTAATGGTGATTTGGAAGAGGAAGTATACATGGACATTCCTCCTGGATTTCAAACAACCACTAATGAAGGAAAAGTATGCAAGTTGAAGAAACCCTTATATGGTTTAAAGCAGTCTCCAAGGGCATGGTTTGATCAGTTTACGCAAAGTATGTTGAAATATGGATTTCATCAAAGTCAGACAGATCATACCTTGTTCCTCGAGCGTTCACGGAATAGAAAAATTACCGTGCTTATTGTCTATGTGGATGACATTGTAATGATAGGTGATGATGTGGAAGAAATGGGGAAGGTAAAAACTTACTTGGCCAAAGAATTTGAGATAAAGGACCTAGGAGAGTTGTGTTATTTTCTAGGAATTGAAGTGGCAAGATCAAAAAGGGGTATCTACATCTCTCAAAGGAAATATGTTTAGGATCTTTTAGCTGAGACAGAGATGTTGGGCTGCAGGCCTATTGACACACCAGTTGAACCAAATCAGAAGTTGGGAGAAGACACCGATGGCATTCCAGTGGAAAAAGATAGATATCAAAGTTAGTGGGGAAACTAATTTACCTGTCTCACATTCGTCTTGATATTGCATACTCTGTGAGTGTTGTACGCCAGTTTATGCATGCTCCACAAAAGACACATATGGATGCAGTGTATCGAATACTTCGCTACCTAAAGTCTGCACCAGCAAAAGGGTTGTTATTCTCTCAGAGTAATCACACGGAAGTTGAAGCATACACAAATGCAGATTGGGCGGGCTCCGTGATTGATCATAGGTCTACCTCTGGATATTGTTTATTTGTGGGGCGAAACCTAGTAACTTGGCGCAGCAAGAAGCAATCAGTTGTAGCTAGGTCTAGTGTAGAAGCAGAGTTTAGGGCTATGACTCATGGAATCTGTGAGTTATTATGGTTTAGAATATTGTTGACAGAGATTGGATTCAGTCCTAAAAGTCCTATGAAGTTACATTGTGACAACAAGGCTGCCATCAGCATTGCTCACAATCCAGTCCAACATGATAGAACCAAACATGTGGAAGTTGACAGACATTTCATCAAAGAGAAATTGAATGCAGGAGTCATCAGCACTTCCTTTGTAAGAACTGAAAATCAGATTGCTGACACACTGACAAAAGGAGTTCCAAGTCGACAATTTAACTCTTTCCTCGACAAGCTTGATATGCTAGATATCTACGCACCTGCTTGAGGGGGAGTGTTGAAATATGAGTCTCATGGTCATGTCACATATAGTTATGCAGTGTAGGAGTAGTGTACAGTGATTCGTGAACAATGTTTAGATATTTTCACCCTGTACGGGTATAGTTGTAACTGTACAAAATCAATCTATGAAAGTGAGGATCTTTTCCTCTGAGTGGTTTACATTCTTCTATTCACTCTCTCTTGATTTCCACAACTTCGTCTTATACTGTAACAAATTTTCAGAATTTCAACAGCCCTAACAAATAGGTTTCTTGCCAAATGGTAATTCCAAGATACAAAAACGAAAAACCCATTCGTTCAAATCGAATGAATTTGAAAAACTGAGCTGCTTATTTAACTTAAGCTTTGAATAGGTGAAACCCATTCGTTCAAACCGTACATACCAAAAGCAATAGGTGAAACAATTTATGAAGCAGTTGAACTTTTTATTCTTACTGGAAGTAGGCTTTGAAATTCAATCTCCAAAACTGAAATTTGATTATTGTTCGCAGGGTTCAAGCAGAATGAAGGTGCTTCCTTTGAGCTGTTCGAGGAAATTCCCAAAAGAGTTTTCGTTTTCATAGTACTCAGTTAAGTAGTGTTCTTCACTTATATTTCTTCTTGGTTTTAAGTGTCGATACACTGGTGCAAGTTGTTACATACGAAGATCTGTTCACTTAGTATATGAATTTCACATGTGATATTTTTAATTAAACGTGTGACATGAGAAGCTGTGTGCCTTGCAACCATATACAACACCTTCTATACAATGCGCTAAATAAAGTATGTTGATTTCTGGCATTAAATACACTACAGGTATGTGAGATGATTACATATATTGATCACGATACTTTTTCAGTCTAATGTTAAATTAACCTATTACTACAAAAACTTTTGCTTTTGGGGGGAGGATAGGCAGGTCCTATGAAATATTTGTCGGTTTGGCACACTTTTCTGAATTTTCCTAAGTATAGCTATTGCTGTTAAGTTCTCAAACTTGTGAATTACCACAAAATACTCTCATTTAGTGTTCTTCACTTCTCTTCGTTTCTGTAGGTAATGACTCATGCACCATGCACCATGTTTCAAAGTTTAACGTATTGACGCAATTCAAATTAATGAAGATTCTGCTGCTTATGTATGAATTGTGATAGATGAAAAAATCCAAGCAAACTTTTCGATGATCCTTCAATCCCCACAAGTTTTTGAATCATCAACGAGTATAGCTATTGCTGTTGGGTTCTCATACTTGTGATATGCTTTTACATAGAGTTGGGCTCCAAGTTTATCTTTCATTATCCTCTTAGTCTCTCTCTTAGAAGCTTAATGTTTGAGAGCGACACAATCACCCATTGTTACAGCTGATTATTTTCTTATTTTGATCGGTAGGATAGGACCAGGTCAGCGGTTAATCATTAGAAGTTAGGATGAAGGCAGGTTTTGAAACATTATATGAGTTTCTTATGGACAAAGTAGACATATTTTATCAACGCACATGCACCTTGGCTAAATTGCTCCCTTCCTTTTTGTTTTTTCGTCGGCCCACCACCGTGGCAGCGGTCATCTGTGTCGATTGATCTCTATGAAGTAAAAATTTATGTGAATTTAATGGTTGTATCTTTTTGAATCATCTAGATTTGAATTAAATTTGTCATTTAGAGAAGTGGCTTTTGTTTAAATTCTGGAGAAAATTTTGTTTTGTACTCCTTCTCAATACATACTATTTGAATTGCATAAATCAGGTTGTGTTTCACTGGAATATAAGAAGATCAACTTGTTGTTTATGAATGATTACTGAGCGGAGCTGCTAATTGTGGCATTTTAGGTTGTCGATTCCAATCGATTTATGGAATTTTCAGCGTGATAAAAATGACCTAGCAGGTATGTTGATATTTTGAGGTTACTGTTGTTATTTGACTTTATCTCTTATTCGACATTATCAGGTCCAGTGTTGTTATCCTGGATTTCATGAGATTCTTCGTTCATTCTATACATGTAATGGTAGTGTTCATATTATTGCCTCTCTCATGGGTTTATCTTAAAATTCTCGGTAAGTCACTGATTTGTTGGTCTTTTTAGCCTTGTATCATGTGTTGGTCTTCTTAGTCATTGAGTTTTGTTATGGAGACATCTCTAGTTAATGAGCTAGTTATGTATTGGGGGTTTAAGGTTTACCTAAATTGTTAGTGTAATTAAATTTCACCTTGGAAGCTGTGAATGTTGAAATGTCCTCATTTGGAAGTGTAAATTATGCCCATGATATGAAATTGCTAATGTGAATTTCGTCTGCTTCGTTAATTTTAAGTAATTAAATAGAAACGTTGACTAGTTTCTTAAGTGATTTGAACCTGTTGAATGATGATGCCACAACGAGTTTCTCACTAAGTTTATTTTAATTCATGTCAAAATTAAACAATAAAGCTACAAGTGTTTTGTCCTTGATATTCAGTATTGGCATAGAATGAAAGTTTTGATTTAAGTCATTTGGTTACTACGTACTGTTGGTTTGTGTTCAAGATCCCTTTTGCTAACTTAAATCAAAGGATAGTATATCAGTTCCCCCTTAATGGAAATACGTATTGACCTTATTAAATCGCAGTGGCTAATTTGTATTGTGGTGGATTTGCAGGGGTGTGGCATCTTGATCAAGCCATTTATTCGTCAACCCCTCACCGTGCAAGCACTCATCTAGTCTTCCAAAACTCCATCAAAATCTCTCCTCTAGACTCCCTCTCTCACCATCCCTAGACTTTGTTTCTCAATCTTGCAAGACTTTTCAAAATCCTTAGATGTTCCTAATGTCAAAATCTCTAGACCCCTAATTACAATAAAATCCTTTCAAATCTTCCACGATCTAATCCTGATTGTTTCGAGAAGCTTTTGATTCATCGGAATGGAAGAAACTAAATCTCAAGAGAAGTTGAAAGAGTTGACTTTTGAAGGAAATTCTTTCAATATTTTGAAGCAATTGGAAGTTATACTTCAGAGTGATCCTTCAATGTAAGTTCAATATTGGTTATTCGTTGATTATGCTGGATAATTGGTTATAGCTTGATCAGTGGTTCCTCTGATTTTTCTTGAAGTAAGACAATCACCTCTAAATTTGTAAAGAAGATAGCTTAATAGGTCTATTGATAATGCCACGCTATATTCTTGCCTATGCAACAAAAAATTGGTGTTCTTCACCATGAATTACATGCGGCAAACATTTTTAGTCCCTTGAACTTTGAAAGTTCCATAATAAACTAGTAACCACTGCCATGGTGGGTGCCGCTGTAAGTTTGACCTAATTCCAATCCACAATGCAGTGAATTGGAAGAAGTTGTAGTGAAATTGTAGTTACTTCTTGTTTGGGAACAGTGTTTTGTGACTGACGGGCATCACTTTTAGGCACCATGAGAGTATCAGCCGGTTAAGTTACTTGTATCCAGTTATTCAAGATTAACCAATTCTTTCTAGTCAAGATGTGGCAATTGATATGAAGACCGTGTATGATGTTCATCAAAAGTGAACAAATTTTTCCACTTTTAACACATTCATGTTGTTTTTCCTTATCATGAATTTAACTGATTTTAATCCGTTTGCAAGAATGTTGAATTCATTGTTTAATCTTATCTTTGGAATTTCTTAGAGATTTTCGTTACCCATCATAATATGTTTGCTTTACATCAGTGATGAAGTAAGGTTTTTACATCCATCCCAGTTTGCAGCGCTAAATGAAGAGACATATGGATCTGCTAATAATGGGAGGAATTCAGAGAATGAGATGTCCAGCAGCGACACCATTTTCTGGAATAGAGATCACAAGTTGGCCATTTCAACGGAAGTGCTCTTTTCCTTTTACGTTGCTCCTAAAGATGCTTTTAAGGCCGCAGATACGCAATATAAGATGCTAACCAACTTACCCACAAAAAGGGGTAAATCAATGGATGAAACTGCAGCAGATAGCTCTCAGTTTTCAACGGACTTCCTTGAAAATGAAGTAATGATGCATAGCAAGGCTCTTTTGCTGCTAAGCTGTGACTCTGCCACTGCTTGGAATTCAAGGTTTAGTTGATTATTTCATCTTCTATGTTTGGATAGTTGATCGTTTTTTAGGATTGCCAAGATCAGATTTCAAAAGTTCGGTTGAATTTAATTGTTTATTGTGTCTGCTATGTAGGAAGCTTGTCATTTCCAAGAAGCAACAGTCATCACTGTCAATGGACGAACTTCTGTTTTCATCCCTGATTCTCTCTTATGCTCCAAAAAGTGAAAATGCTTGGAGCCACAGGTAATAGTGAATACTTAACACCTCGCCAGCAGGTTGCCAAGAGAAGTAGAACCTTCTTCAAGTGGAAACCTTTTACTGTGTCTGCAATTATATGTTTCATTTCTGTTATTAAGTTATCACCGTTGAACTCATTCATAAAAGAAGTAGAATTATTCTATTTAATCACTCTGAAATAGTCTGATCATCGGTTAGTAATTTGCTAAATTTAGTAATTGACAGGCGTTGGGTAGTCAAGACTATTGCAAGGACACATTCAAACGTGGAGAAGATAGTTTAAAAGGAATCTGAGCTTGTGGAGAAACTAGCAGAGGTTTATTTTTAGTCCAGAACTAAAATATCATTAGATGATGAAGATTTATTAGCTCTTCATTTTAATAATGTTTCATGTAACCTTCATAGCATTGTTTCTCATGCTGTTGGCCACTAGTGATCGTCCTAGTTTCGCATGAAATTGTAGTAAAACACTATTGTTGTTGACGCCTTTCGCTTTATCTTTTCTACTTTCTTTGCAGAAATCAAAAATGAATTATCGTGCATGGTATCTCCGTTGCTGGCTCATTTCTTACTTGACAAGGAGTCAGGTTTGGTTTTATGACTGTTGATGGCATACTTAAGCCATAAACAACCAGCTAATGTGAAATTATAACTGAAACTGATATCAAGGCTAGTCATTAGTTAACAACTCCCAGAGGATGCTTTTGTTTCCGTATTTTATCTGTTACCTTTGTTGCCCGCCCCCGATGCATGTTGCTTGTGTTTGTTCCTGATGAAATTCTCTCTTTCTACATTCTTTTTTCTTTCTTCTGATAATTTAGTTTGGAAAAGCTTTGTTAGTCGGTTTGTTTTGAACTACCAAGATGAAATGTCTTTTTTCAGGTGCTAGAAGAATTGATCAAATCAAAGAAATGGGCTGAGTTGAACGTTGCTGACAATTGCTGCTTTCACTATCGCCTAGTGAGTTTCCATTTCTTCTTAGTTCTATTGTATGCGTTTGCTAAAATGTTCACTTTTTCTTGACTAGGTTGAAGGCAGACCCGCAAATTTGTAATCTATATCAGTTGCATGAATTGAAATAGTTTTAAATGTTTGTACATTTTTCCTCTGGTAAATGACTTACTATGCGTCCTTACTGCAGCAACTATTGCTTAAGTTGTTAGAGCAGAGCATCTCAAAACATGGTCAAAACATATCCATGAATTCCTACCCGGAACTTTATCGAGTGTGGAAGGTTTGTTTCTTTTCCTTTCAGCACCAAGATTACCAAACATTTATTACTTATACAACTAGCTCAGACTAGGACAATCTATGATTTTTCCTCCATGTCTAGATTTCGGCAACTGTGCTTGTATTTGTGAAGCATGCTTGAAACTCATATTATCTTTCCTTCGTTGTGTGATCTAAAAGGAGGAGCTAAACTGGGATAAAATGCTGATAAAGCGATATGTAGGTAGAGAGGTATGATATTATGATTTATGACCTCGAACATTTTCATTTAATCCTCAGCATCGACTTGAATATCTAGCCTTACAATAGGAGACTCACATCATGAAATTCACTTAGAATGTCTTTTCTAACACAATTATTCCTCACCTGTTTCTCAGGCTCTATGGGGTCATCGTATGTTCCTCTCTCAGTGTTGGGTAAAGCATTTTGGTATTGCTGCTCAAGATGGTGCCAACCTTAACGGAGATGATTTCAACGTAAAAGATGGGATGGGTATTTTTATGGCTGATGAGATCCAACTACTCCAGTCATGCTTGACAATCAGGGATGACGACTTTGAGTACTGGCGCACACAGGCAGTTCTTGCTGCAGCTTATGTTCTCTGGTTATCAAAGGTATTTATCTTCTAATCTTTTCTCTCACTTCCCAATCTTTGTTATTTGCTTTTTTGAGTTTGATTGATTGTTTTATTGATGTGTATCTAGCAAATTCCCCATTCTGAAGGGGTTGAGTCACTGAGGAAGTTAAAAGAAGAAGTAGGAGATCTCAAGGCATTGCTCATTAAATTACGCCCTGAAAAGGCTCCACTTTGGAATGGCTTAATTTACCGAAGAGAACCATAGAGAATTTGATGTAACAATGCTTGAATTTGTTGAATGAAATAGTTAAATTTGCTGCAGATTTGTTTTGCGAATTATTTTTATGTGAGCACGTTAAGTATTAAATCATAAACATCGTTTGGGTTTTAAATAGAAACCTTACATAGGGGCTGCAAAGTCCATAGAGGGCTGTAAATGGATTCAGGGTGATCACATAATCCGTTAAGGGGTATCCTAGGGGCCATGTTAAATTCCTATATTACCCTTCTATCTATTAAAACCTAAATAAAATAAAACTTTTTCATTTCAATTCAAAACCTATTCAAAACCCAACTGTATCTCCTCCTTCTTCATTTCAACTCTTCTTCTCCATTGAAATTCATCGCCTATTCGAAAAATTCTTCGTCGATTAAACTCTAAAATTCGTGATAAAGAATCATACTAAAGGTGTAGAAGGTAGTAGTGATGCCAACCAAAATCAAACTTTACAACCTAATCAAGAGATTGAAGAACAAATCGGTGGTGATAATCAAAATCAAACTCCGAAACCACAACAAATGGTGTATATAAGGTATTCAACAAAACTCATGTTATTTTTAGAACCCTAAAGTGATTGATTTTCTTGTTTGATTGTTGTTTTTGTAAAAAAAATTGGGTTACAGAACAATTTACGGTTGGGTTCGATTGAAAAACCCAACCGTAAATGTATGTTCTGAAGAACTTACGGTTGGGTTCCATTCGTACCCAACCGTAACTGGTTTCTTCTACATTTTACTGTTGGGTTATTAAAAAAAAACAACCGTAAATACAAATGAAGGAGATGAAGATGTTATTTTACGGTTGGATTCGATTCTGAACCCAACCGTAAAAAAATTTGCACTCAATTTTTTTTTTATAAGTTACGGTTGGGTATGATTCTAATTGCCAACCGTAAATTATTCTGCATATGTAAAAAAAATTGTGTTGAGGATTATTTACGGTTGGGTTCGATTGGAAAACCCAACCGTAAATTATTCTGCATATGCAAATTTTTTGTGTTGAGCATTATTTACGGTTGAGTTCGATATGTGTAACCCAACCGTAAAACAATCTGAATGTAAGAATTTTTTTTTTGTTTGAGTTGAATTGCTTGGAAATTATGTAACTTGTATTGTTTGTATGTTGTAGGAAGAAGAGGGGCAATAATTTAACACCAATTTCTCACACTCCAACCCCTCGCCACAGAGTTCATTTAGGGCTAGATAATAGAGGCTTGAGAAAGAACCATAAGAAGAAAACGACTTTTGAGGTAGGGGGTGGTAACTCTACTCAACAAGTACTACCTCAAGACTTCGAAGATCTACCGGTGTTCAGTGGAGGTGCTCTTGTGATTAGAGAACCACCACAAGAGCAACAATGTGATGAAGAAGAGAAGGACAAAGAACAATTTGTCCCTCAAGGAAAATGTAAAGAAATTGTTGTTGCTTCTACTGAACCTCAAAGGAAGGAACCCAAGCCAAGGAAGCATCCTGAACCGAAAAGCAAGCATATTCCCAAAGGCAAAGACGTGTTGTTGCCTAAGAAGATCTTGTTGCGTAGTCTTAGGAAGAAGTTTGGAGGAACCCGGCAGTTGGAAAAGGATGGGGTCGTCATAGATGAAACCAGAGCTATGCGTACATCCAGGGCGTATCTTCTATATATGCTCGGCACCATCTTCTTTGCTGACAACTCATGAAACAGGGTCAACGCTCACTTTCTACAGTGGTTGACGGATCTCCAGAAGACGCATGAGTATTCATGGGGAACTGCCACCCTCGCTTACCTACTTGCCAACCTTAGAAAAGATTCGAGGGTTAGAGGAACTGAGATTGCCGGGAATACTGGTCTTCTTCAGGTAATTCAATGTTGGAATTTCAATGTTTAAATTCAGATTTTTTATTGTGCATTATCTTATATTAATATTTATTATCTTCATAGGCATGGGTCTATGATCACTTTCCGAGCCTGGCTCCTAAGACGGAGTGGAGAGGTGATTTTACTGCACCTACCGGAAAGAAATTCATATTCACCGGTACTCAGTCAAAGCATAAAAAACTGCAGATAGCAACGATGAGAAGTGAACTTGATGATTTCACCATTAAAGATGTTGTTTTTGATCCTTATGTGAAGATTGACATAGATGATGATGATGGAGTAGTTGAAGATTTACGTCAATTATCAAACGGGTCTGGCTACAACGGGCCTTTGTACCATCCGTTTGGGTTCATGATGTGCAACCCCCGTCGAACTCTCCGCCAATGTGGCTATGTCCAAACCAAGGTAACACACGAAGCCTTTAAATTGTGTGTGAATGACTCCATGATCGGAGACCCAACCATCGTGCTCAACTACATCCCAACGCCTTCGGTCACGGTTTGGAACAACCGCCATCAACCGGAATACCAAATCCAAAGGGAGGAGGTAAATCCATCTCCGGGCACAAAAGAGGCTGAAGAAGATTACTTGGATTGGTATCGCCATTTTGGTCATCCAAATGTCATTAACATTGATCAAGGAAACAACACAGAAGATGGTGTCATGGATGTTTGAAAAAAAAACATATTTCAATTTGGTACGTAAATTACTTTTGTTATTAATGTTTTTAATATTTATTACTAAAGACTCAACCAACATTTATTTTCATATGTGAATAGAAAAATAAGGTCAAAAAGAAAGCACTTGCATTGGCAGAGTCTATGAATCCATGCCTAAGTAGAGGTGATGTGATGACGTTTGACCAATTAAAGAACCTGCAAGCCAAAATTGGGAAGCTTCATGAAGCAGACGAAGATGAGACGGTTCGAAGCTTAAAGAGGAGTAGAGCCGGTACAAGAGATGCGACTACTAGCCGAAGAGAGCCGCAACCTAGTGACGAAGAGACACATGATGAAGCCGAGGATGTGCAACGTGGTGCTCGTACTCGTGGTGGTCGTGTTGGTGCTCGTACTCGTGGAGGTCGTGCTGGTCCTTGTACTCGTTATCCTTCGAGCAAAAAAAGAGTTCGTCAAACTGATCGACATACCCCTCCTCCTTCTCCCTAACTCTATGTTTATTATAACAATTGCGTTAAACTAAGGTTTTTTTTGTGGGTGTATTATAACTTTAGTTAGAATGTATGAGAAAGTTTTTATCTTAAATTTGTCTAGCTAAATTTCATGTTTTATTTACAAACATGGATATATATAAACAAATAGATCAGGCGCAAGGGTGCTTACTAACTTTCTTATCTGGGCAACACTAAGAGCTAGACCTCGCTCAAGATATATAGGGTATATGCTACATAGAGACCTTTTCTTGAGATCAGTGCCCGTGAAATTCTATGCTATATAAACAATTTAGGTACAAAGAAAGTCACTTACTTCTAGGGTCTACGGTTCGAGTCCGTATAGCCCTAAACTTTTTTGTAGTTTTCATTCAAGTTGGAAACCAAGCAAAGAAGAAATCAAGTCAAAAAACAAAACAAATGATTATTTACGGTTGGGTTTTGGCTGAAAACCCAACCGTAAAACAGTCAATATAAAAAAATGTCAGTTTTACGGTTGGGTTATTGAGTCAAAACCCAACCGTAAAACTGACATTTTTTTCATGGGAGACTTACGGTTGGGTTTTCAGCCAAAACCCAACCGTAAAATTGAATATCATATTTACGGTTGGGTTGGAAAGCCCAAACCCAACCGTAAATATTCCTGGATCATTCAAAATTGGATTCTAGTACTTGTGTTGTTTTCGGTTTTTGTTTGTTTCAATGACCCAATTTACCTTCAATCTAGTTAAAATGATTGAATAAGTTTAAAATTTTGATTTTTAAACCCAAATTTGACCTTAAACTCAATGCTCTAAAGGATGTTTTACGGTTGGGTTTTCAGCCAAAACCCAACCGTAAATATTCCTGGACAACTAAAATTTGGATTCTAGTATTTGTGTTGTTTTCGGTTTTTGTTTGTTTGAATGACCCAATTTACCTTCAATCTAGTTAAAATAATTGAATAATTTTAAAATTTTGATTTTTAAACCCCAATTTGACCTTAAACTCAATGCTCCAAAGGATGTTTTACGGTTGGGTTGGGAAGCCCAAACCCAACCGTAAATATTGACCGAAATTGTCTGGAAGTAAAACTAAAATTGGTATTTACGGTTGGGTTGCATTGTCAATTCCCAACTGTAAATAATCCTGGATGGGAAAACTTTTTTTTGAAGATTAGTTACGGTTGGGTCTGATGCTAAAACCCAACCGTAAAACTGTTACGATTTGGTGTTCATCCATGAAATTACGGTTACGGTTGGATTGAGAAGAACACCTAACCGTAAATGGCGTTTATGGTTGAGTTCGACATGAAAACCCAACCGTAAAATTCTCTGAATCACAAAAGAATCATCATTTCAAACGTAATTTTATCAAATTTGAGCCAATAAAAGACCAAGAGTTTAAGTTAGAGGTATATCTCACTACTCTGGTTGATTGAATCAAAATCTAGGGTTTTTTAAAAAACCCTAAAAAATCTCTTCTAATTTTTCTTCCCACCAAACCAAAAAGAAAAAAAAATTATTTGATTTGATTAAGTATAAGATTATTTTAGATTAATTATGATTAGTCTAATCTATTAGCTAATTAGTTTTACTAATATTAACTAATCAGGGGTAGTTTAGCCATTATAAAAATATCATGGATAAGGGGTTTTTGAAATTCACTTCAAATGTCTCTATTTCGTCTTTACATGAATAACCCCTCCATGGACTTTGCAGCCCCTATGTAAGGTTTCTTTAAATACTTATACCCTTGTCAAGGTAATATTTTGGAATGCGCCAACTTACGTAGGCCAATGTTATCCGAGTCATTGGGCATATACTTATAATGGGTGTTTGGAAATAACTGAACATTCGCCCAAACTGGTTTATGATGCCCCATTACAATTTTAAGTACTTCAAATCCTAATTGTTCAACTCCCTCCGGATGTATTTCTGAAGCAAAAGATATGATGCATTCTTAACACTTTGGGAGAAATGATTGGTCATCCATCTTCGTAAACATTGTAAAATTTTAGAAGTTAGGTAAATATCTAAAAAATGGTAAGTATTTGGCTTCACCTTTTTTCCTTTTAGAAATAAGACTAATAATTTTAAGCCTATTTTAAATAAATATTATGGTTTTCTTCAAGGTTGGAAAGCTAAGATACTTAACCTAGCTGGAAGAACAATACTCCCTCCGTTTCTAGAAAAGTGTTACTATCATTTTTCTTCATTTTAGTCTATATATTAGTTAACTATGTTTTTAGCTCATACCCAATTTATCGAATGCATTACCTTGATTTTCCAAAACAATTTTTGATAAAATTGATAAATTTCAAAAAAAATGGTGGAACAAAAAAGATGAAAATAATTGCATATACACTAATCCTGGAACATTTACACTAGTGAAGATCAGAGTGGATTTGGAATTATAGATCCTCATAAACAAAGTCTTTCTTTATTGAAAAAACTTGTTTGGAGAATGTTAAATAGCCAAGATCAGCTTTGGGCTATAGTTTTTAAACATAAATACTATCTTAAAGGCGAGTTTGGTATTTGAGTTTTACAAAAGTGCTTTTCTATTGTGTTTTTAGGTGTTTTGTGTGATGTGTTGTGAAAATAATACAACTGAACATTTGGTAAACTATAATATATAAAGTGTTACGATACTAACAACCTGTAAATATAGTTTGATAAATTATCATGTTGAACTGTTGTTGGTAAAGCTAATGATGAAAATAAACATGTCTTAATAATCATTTTAAAAAGATAATTTAAATCTAATAAAATATATTTCTAATTCCAATATATTCAAATAAATACAAATAAATTATTTTTTATATTATTATAGTTTAATAATTTTACCTCATCTTTTTTTTTTATTATTATTTTTTTATCTATTTTGTTATTATTAACTATTATATTATTATCATGATCATTGTTGCAATTAATTGTTTAAAAAAAAAAGAGAAAAGGAAATTTGAAATTGAGGATATAATAATAGGTGTATAGTATTTTACGATAAAATTTATCTTTTAATAATATAACAAGGTTAAAATTGATAATTACTTAAATAAATTTAGGTGGATTCATAATTTTTGTTTTCCCAACTTTTGAATAGCTACTTTTGAGTAGATTTTAAAAGTGGTTTTATCTATTTACCACCTATATTTTTTTTATTTACCACCCTTCTTACAATTTCTAAAATAAACCTATTTTTTAATTTTATTTTTTTCTATTTACCACCTACAAAAATCAAATTAAATTCGACCATAACTATTACCATTCTTATATGTGTCTTCTTCTTTATTAATTTCCCTTTTCATTAAAAAGTTATTAACCTTTTGTTTAATTAAAGTATTATTAATTAAATCCCAATTTCGAGCAGAACACACAAACGTTAGAGAAGTTGATCAATTAAAAATTCAAATTAACTAAAACACAAGAACTGGGTAAGTAGCAGAATAGTAAAACACAACTCAATTTCCTAGTACAGAAGAAACACCTTTTATATGTTGGACCTTGTTCTTTAATTTGGTTTAATCCTTGCCATACGATTATAATACCTTACTCAGTTAGCAATCCTTGAAAATGAATTGATTGGCATTTTTAGTACCTATTATCTGACTTTGTACAAGATTCTAGCATCTGTATGGTTCAGAGTCATGATTCAAAATAATTGGACATTTAAACTTCTTTCCCCATCTTGAAAGTACATATTGTGATGGGATTCAATTAGACAGTTAAAGACACATAAAACGTGCCTGGAAAACATCTGTTTGTATTAGGAAAACTGCAGGTGCAAGGAATTTCTAGTTAGATGCATTAATCCATGGTGGTAGTCGGTGGGTGGAGATGAAGTAGAAGAAGGCGGTCGATGGTGGAAATGGAATAATAAATTATTTGTAATTTAGGATTTTATTTTGTTTTAGGTTTTGGGGTAGTTTTATTGTTGGGTGTAAACAAAAAGTCAATATGTAATATATAAGATTTATAAACAATTATATGTGTAATACTTGGATTTTTATATACGATTTCGGGTCGGGTTACATTTAAACTAGCTAACCTTATTATTTAAGTTGTTTTTTCCTTTGCCTTAGCCTTGGTGGGGTTGCTTAGACTAGAAAAGCTACAAGTTAGGATGGAAATAATCACCTAAATACATCTTGGATAACTAAATAAAATTGAGCGAAATTATAAAGATAACTAAAAGTATTAAAGAAAATAATAAGCATAGGATTTAATATTAGCAATAATATTAGTATAAAGTTTATTACAGATAAATAGGGAGAAAGGTATTGGAGAAGTTAGAAACCCAAAAGCTATGGAGAGGGAAAAGAAGATGAATTGGAGATAGGGTTCTTGAGGAAGATCAATTAAGAAAATCAGTAGAGGAAACAGAATTGAAGTAGAATGCTAAACCCTTTTCTTTTGATTTTTTTCTTTGGGTGTTTATTTCGTATGATTTTTTATTGTCAGGGTTTCATAACTTATTCGAATAAATATGTATCTTTTATTAATGATTAGGATTTTGATAAAATTTGAGGATAATTCACCACAAATTCACCGTTAAATGTTTGTTTTAAGTTAGATAATCTTATCTGAAATTCTAGACAGTTTCACTTTATTATGTTTTTGATTGATTTAAGTCACCTTAATGATGTTAGAATGATTTGTAATCTTAACAAAAGTTGTAGATATGTATGATATCTTTCATTGTGATTTAGATTTGCTCAATTTCAGGTTATTATGAATTTACCATGAATTGTTTATTAATTATATATAATATGTCCAGTTTTTAGGATGTCATTGTAAATTCAATATATTTTGTTTGAACCGTTGGTTTGCTGTGAACCTTGGATATGTTGTTGTTGATTTATTCATATAGGTTTCTTTAAAAATTTGAAGACGATCAGATATAGTTATCACTATGAAACATATAATATAACATGTCTGCAATTAGTTTGTTTGATTAAAAGCTGAAAGGAAATTCATGTTGTTTGTTCGTATGTTGTTAAGCCATGGTTGCTTGTATCGTTTGTAAAAAATGATTTTACAAATTGGAAACGATTTCATGTTTTACCGTTAGATGGAACATGGTTCAATACTAACGACGGGTAATGATCCCCAAGAATAAAACGGGTAATGATCCCCGAGAGTTAAATGGGTAGTGATCCCCATGCAGGAACTTATGTTCCTAACCATCGATGGCGGCTGTCAGTGCCGGTTAAACGATAGGTGAAGTACGAACCAAGGACATTCGTACCATGAACTCATGCGCTGAAATCTAATTGGATAAATTATTGGAAATATTATTGGTGCTATGAACTCATGAGTTAAAATTTGAATTAGATGATTAGTTGGAAATTGGTATTGTGAACTCGTGCATTGAAATCTAAATTGGATGATTTGATGAAAAAGTTATTTGCATTATGAGCTTATTTGTTAAATATGTTATTGATTCCTCGAAGTTGTGTTATACTCTCTTGTTATATGTTGTCTTCGATTTATTTTATGCAAAGTTTCAATTATGTTTGGCATAAAAAGTAAGTTAGGAGAAATATATACATTAGTCTATTTCCGAACCGTAATGCTTTGAGTTCGGATCTCCATATGGGTTTGACCATGGTTCGAAACTCGAGGTGTTACAATATGAGTAGTAAATAGGATAAGTGGAGGTGGGAATTAATGAAGGTGGCAAATAGGAAAAGTACGAGTGGAAAATAGGTGAAACCTTAAAAGTTTGCTAAAATGGAAGTGGTTTTCTCCAAAAGCACTTTCAAACCAAACACAATTAATAATTGGTTGAAAGTTTATTACAAAGTGTTTTTGGTAAAAAAAACAAAAAACTAATAGGGTTTAAATCTAATCCTCTTAAATAAAACAAGAAAGTGTAATAAATCTTAGATATGGACTAGTATAAAAAAAGATCTAAATATAATAACACCTAATCATGTTTGGAAAGTTAACAATGGTTCTGACATTGACATTTAACTAATTTTTGGTTGTCTGAACAAAAAGAGCTTATAACCCCTATATTAATAGATGATGACAATCCAACGACTGTAAATCAACTTTTAATGACAATAGAAACTGGAAGTTAGAGATTGTTCGGAAATACTTTGACTCAACCTTACATAATAAGATAAAATTTTAGAACTCCAAATATTGGCGAACTTAGATGTAAATCTACCCCTTCAAGAGATGTGTCAACCAAATATGCTTCTAAGTTCCTAACAAATTATAATAAAGATCAATCTAAGTCTAAGTTTTGGAATCAAATCTGCGGCTTGAATGGTAACTCAAAAATAAAAACATTTTTGTTGGAAATTAGTGTCTGGGGTGCTTTCCTTAAGAAATTAGGAAAGAGAATCTATCAATATAACAAACACACTTATCCTTGTTGTAGACTTTGAAAACTAATACTCATGAAGATGAAATGAATCTCTTTATTAATTGTAACTTTCCTAAAATTATTCGTTTTGTAAATTATAATCACAATGGTAAGCATAGAGACTGGTTCAACTGTTGGATGAATGACAATGTTGTTAGTATTCATTATGCTAGAATCACTTTCTTTCTTTGGTATTTATGGAAAGACAGAAGTGCAATCATTTTTAATAACATTATGCCAAGACTTAAAGATCTTATGGATAAGATTAATATTGAGTTCAGAGATACTGCAGTTGTGAGACTTATCATGGATACTCGAAAAAAGCACGAGAAGGAACATGAAAAGGAATACAGTTATGAACATTTTTTTTTTATGCATCTTCCATGGAAGCCAATTGCACTGTGGATTTTTTATTCTAATAACTGGCAATATATGTTGTAGATAAAAATGCGGAGCCGCCTCAGGACGAGCAAAATTTTTTCTGGAAACTCTAAACTGGATAAAAGAATTGAAGTTGTCATCTTTCTGTATTCACAATGACCTCCAGAACTTGGTCATGATGGTGAATGGAACGTCAAGTCTTCCTCCTAATCATCCTTGGAGAGCTCAAGTTAACGTTAACTCGTGCCAAAGCCTGTTTAGTAGTTTACAGTGTGCTTATTTATGATCGAGGTGTCGAACTCGTCAAAAATATATTCCTTACTTTCTTATACTAACTAGTAGAATAATGATAAGATGGTTCGTTCCTAAGGGAACGCTGAGTTAAAGTTGTCGATTCAAGTTTCTAAAAATAAAAATAATACAAATCCACGAAAATAAATAAAAGAATGCGATATGAGGATGAGAATGATTAATGAGTCTTTCTCCACTAGTGAACATGAATCAAGCAAAATATTCTTCAAAATACGTTTACTAGAAATCATAGACAAATTATGAGTTCAACAAGTCTATTAGTTAAAGGTCACTTTGTAGAATAAGTTTTCTACTCGTTTCTAGTCAATCAAGCCACTTTGAATAAGCTTTCTAGTGTAAATTTATTTACCGGTATTTTTCATGAGTCGGGTTGATCCTAACCACATGTTCGTAAGTTCAACATGTTAATTTAGGGTTATCTTTCACACATCAAATCCACAACATCCCATTGCAACATTGATGCTTAGCTACTTTTGATTAAATCATCATAACAATTACGGATTATGAATCAATAGTCTAGCAATAGAATTGCAAACAAGCTATTCAATTGGTCGTTTGAACAACCACAAAAAATCCATGGTCATAAGCTCGGTAAAAGACAAACAATAAAACATTATTGAAAAGAAAGATTAACTTGAATAAATCACATCACATAGCTTCGAAGTCTTCCCTAATCAAACAAGCATTTAGCTACACATATTGGAGTTGTTCATGATAAAATAAAATAAATAAATCTCAAATAAAAAGTACAAAACCAAATCAGCTGCAGGGGTGGAGTGTATGGTGTTGTGGTAGTGGTTCTGTTGTTGGCTTGCGGATGTGATTGTGTTGCAACTGCACTGCTGGCTTGTGGATGGTGGTACTGCGAAATTTTGGTGATGTAGGTTGTTACTCTGTGATGCTATGGATATGCAAGTTGCTGGTGATGTTTATGCTATGCAGGTGATGGTGAATGGGAGCTGTTTTGGAGAGGGTTTGGAGAGAAGCAAACTGTAGAAAAGTGCAAGCAGTCGTGAGGGGGCAAGGGGATGTCCATTCTCTCAAACTTATAACTGCTTTTATAACTCAATTATGTAGCTACAGACTTCAATCCCACACAACCTAGTTTCCTAATCTCATTCACTGATTTTCCGGCACCAAAACAACTCCAAATCAGATCACAATTTGTACCAGGTGTCCTTCCTTCTCTCAACTTCTAAGTCAAGTCTTAGCTTCTCTGCTAACTCTTTGGAAGAATTCATTGAACACATTATGCGCTTCTGTGGTTGGTATTTCTGGCAAGAATTGTTGGTATTTATAATGGTTCTAAACTCCTTCCCTGCACTGATTGTAACATTCAACATCTACAAACCCATTTCAATTCACGTTGCAGTCATTCATGTCCATGTAATTGTGAATACTAAATCTCCACCATACACTTGTTAAAATTTCAAGAGTCTATCAAGACCTAAAATCTCTTTTCCACATCCCGAAGTAAAATCAACGGTTCAGATAAATTCAGCTGACGGTTGATGTGACACGACAGATGGTGCAGACTTGACAAAGACGCGACAGATGGCGCATACCTGACATCACTACTGTATGAAGGACACATATCGATCATGCAGGTTACGGGATAAATGAGTCAAAGCATGACACATCTTTCCTATAAATCACGTGTCAAACATGCAGTAACTTGGAAAAGATTAACAATCCAAAGTTTACTTTATTCGCATCGTGCCTACGGGAACATCTACGTGGAAGAATCTAGTTAGATAACACAAGAGGTGAAACCGTAAGGAGAATGTGATCCACCCGATTTGGTCTGATTTTTTCAGATCTCCTGGTTAGATCTGGATACAATTATATTTATGTATATATAATATTAAATAAATAAAACAATCGTTAATAAACGATGTTAGGTTTTCTATCCAAGTTCTTTTCTTTTTTATTTTCTTTTGTAATGACTTATATATGTCAATTAGATACTTCTTGTATGCTTTTGAAGCGGATTCTCATAACATTCATGGCGTTTCAATCAATTGCATCAATCCGTCTCAGATATATCGTCGAGGACGATCTATTTCGACAAGATTATATTCCACATCTACATGAAGATCAATGGCTATAGGCATTGATTGTGGTAACGATGATTTGCGCATATTACTCCATATTTGGACATTCAAATCCTAATAAAGAAGAAAATTCAAAATGAGAGATTTCTAAATCTCAAGCCATCCCTCTCTCATAATCAGTCTCCTCTTTGAATTGCATATATTCAATACTTATTATGTTTTGCAATTTCTTTGTAATTGTGATATATATAATTTATAATTTTCATGTTTTTCATCAGTGATGTATTTGGACATGATGTATGAATTTTTACTATATTAATGAATCAAGAAGAATCTTTCTTTAAAAAAAATCTCTTTTACAAACCCTCGGTAAACAATGCCAAAAGTATCTCGGACATCAAAAAGACTACCCATAAAGTTAGGTTCCACCTATTTAACACCCACACTTTTACTATTTGCCAACTACCTTAATTTCCACCCCCATTTATCCTGCTTACCACCTATGTATTTTAAAATAAATTCTAAATACTACTTGTTGACTATTTGTTTACACCCAACATTAAAACTTCCTCTTCTCCCCACATTCAGTAACCTTCTTCCCCATATCATACACCCGCCACCATCTCCTTGTCCATCAGTTCACCAACACAAATACCACTCGAGAAGACCTCAAACCCAAAATACAAAATCATAATCAATACATGAAAACTAATAATTCAAACAAAAGTGAGGTATCAAAACAGTTTATATCAAACTTCCTTACCATCTGAGGTATCTTCAATTTTATGGAACAAAACCATTGAACCTCTATTTTACTCCATACACCAATATTTTTTAGAAACTAATTAGCCGACACAGAAAAATCCATTAACAACAACAAACCCAGCAGATTATCCAGGGGGTCATGAAGTATACAATTAATTGTTACATGCAGCCTACCAGTGGATAGCATTTTTATGATGGGGTTAATATCAAATCTCATTCTAGTCCCCTCCCGCCTTTATCTGGTGCGATTGGACAAGGATAACCACAAGATTCATCAAAATAAAGAAAAGGACGAAGCGTGTTGTCCATGTTATGTTATCTTAGTAAATAGATAAAAATATTAAACATGAGTTATGTCCTTTTGAATCCTCTGTCCATCTGATTCGTAATTTTCTTGGTAGTTTCCAACCATTGGTGTACGAAATCATACCGTAAACGCACTGTATAGTAATCACTTAGTATGCTATTTAGTTGGATGATCGGTTCATCTAATATTTTGATATTTTTTCCTAAATTTTCAATAGTAGAATTTGTACAATAATGGTTAAACATAATTTTAATATAGGGTTTAATAGTTTGTTAATGGGTTTTTAATGGAAATGAAGACTAGTGAAGAAAAAGACTAATAATAGTGGTTAAATTTATGGTTTATAGTCAAATTAAATTTGACTTTTTATAGGTGGTAAATAGGAAAAAATAATAGAAAGCAGAATCATTTTAAAAATTCTGAGGTGGGTGGCAAATAGGAAAAATATAGGTGGAACCTAAAGTTATTTATTACTTTTGTATATCAAAGCTAGATAGGTTAACTCTTAGCTTGATAAGAAACTTGTAGAGGGCAACATATTCTGAGTAAATGAAGAAGGCAGAAACCAAGTTAGAAACTTTCAGCAGTATCCGACTAAATAAAGAAATGATAGAGAATTATCAAGTAATATCTAACAATCAAAGCTCATGGTTTCATTCTTATTTTTCTAATCATACATTTAAACCAACCAAATTTCAGTTTAAGCAACACAAACCCATAATGCATTCAATCTTTAAGATTATATTCATAAGAATGGGTGGACAAAAGCTCAGATTTCTTAATTTATTGTGAATTAATCCATAGTTCCCTTGTACCTTTGAGATGGAATTTGCTATCATACAGAGAAGTAAAACAAACCATATAACCTTAAATAAGGAAACCTTAACAGAAAAAATAAAAATATCAACATGTAATTTTCTAAGTCAAACCCGATAAGGAATTTTTGAGACAGTAATGAAGTGAGTAAAAACTGAATGCCATACCTAGAAGTTGTATTAAATTTAAAATATGAAGCATCAGAGGAGAAAGCAGAAAGCTTACTTTCTCTTAGAACATGAAACTCCATATCAAATTCTTTAAGCCCATCTCTAATTGTGTCCACAACATAGTCACTCACCATCCTAATAATAGATAAAATAGATTAGACACCGACATGAACTCGATAATTTAAGACGTTCTTAACCTGTAATAGCATTAAACAGATTAAAACGCATAAATTGGATATTTATCATAGTTTCATATCCAGAGTCTAGAAATAGCTTATGTCTCAAAAATCGGCAGCTACATTAAGGAAAAATCGACTCTTAAAAAGTTTCTGCTTGAGGTAATTGTATGCCGGAGGTGAACCTCGGAACCTAGTATTTCAGATTTGGGGCTCTCTTATTTTAGGAAGTTTGTATAATGTTGCTCTTCTGTAAGGATGTAAGATAAAAGACATTTTTTAGCTTTGTTGTTCTTGTTCTTCTACCAAAATTTATTGTTATATTGTACATGAATGCTGCAGTAGAACCTGGTATTGAAATCATGCTGGTGGGTAAATTAAATTTATAGTTTAACTTTTATTTGAAGTCTGTAGACTTAAACGGTTGATCTTCGGAATGCAAAACCACTAAAGCTTGTAAAGGTTCAGAAACATCTATGGTTTTTTTGAATCTGCATAATAGTAGACAAAGCTTTGATAACGACATTAACATGCACATCAGTAAGAGATTAACTATGTCCACAAATAGAGGAAGTCACCAAAAATCTACGTATCTTCTTGATCATATAAGCTCAATTGATGTTTTAATATAAATAATAGGGAACCATACAATGGCTTTTGAGTTCAATCAACCAAATCATTACTCCCTCCGTTTCTAAAAAATAGGCTTGTTTGGTTTTGCACAAGAAATAAGAAAATCAATCATTTGAACTCTTTTTTCATGTTTTTTTTCCTAATTTATCCTTAAGAAAAAAAGTGGTCCCCTTAGTATTTCAAAGAGAAAAATAGGAGAGAGAAATGGTCCCCTAACTTGATAAAAAAGAGATATGTGGTTGGGCAAAATAGTAAATTTACAACATTTGACTTACCATTTATGAAAACCTGCCTTTTTTTTGACATACCTTTAAATGGAAACCTTGCTTATTTTTTAGAAACAAAGGGAGTATAAATTATCAGAAACCAAAGTATGGGTAAAGAAAACCCAGACCAAAAACAAACCCTAATTGAACCCAAAATCTAATCGAATTCAATAGAAAAAAAACAGAGACACGTCTGGTCTTTTTAGTACATATTGCAGAAGAATCCTTTATAAATAGAATAATAATTTAGGTTATTCGTAAGAGATTGTCTACCTACAACACTGAGGGAAGCGTTCCTAAGTTTGAACTTTAAGAACATCTAAATGTATGGTATGAAGCATTGTGACAGATGAAATCACTAAATCAATCTCAACGATTGATAAAAGAATAAGTATGATGCATTACTGATAGCACAACTAACACAGTAAATCAACCTTTGAAGAGTTATTTAACCATTGATTTGATTTCCTGGTCGATGAAGTCCATGAGAGAGATAGAAAAAAAGGCTTCTACCAGCACGAGAAAAAGAAAGAAAAAAAAAATAAAGGGCTAATTAGACTTTGGTACTCAGGTTTTGACCAGGTTTAGTGTTTGGTCTAACATTTGACCAACGTTAGTGTTTGGTACCTGGACTGGATGTTGACCGAAATTGACTCAGTTAAGTGTAATTTTAATTAATTTTACTATATAAATATTTATACATTTACTATTATACCCTTCACTTGGATTAAATTACCCTTATTGTCACACACTTTTCACACGCTTCATATCTTCAATTTTCCATCTTCCTTTTCTTCATTAACATCACCAAATCCACCACTAGTGTAACTCGACCACCATTACCCTCTCTTCCGACCATAAATCACTGTCAACTCTACCCAAGTTGGAACCAGCGACACCATCTCACTGCAACAACTGCAACCTTTCCTGTAACATATCAATTCATGCCTAATTGCAGCTGCCATACCACTAAATCCATCACCTGCATCACCAGTTTCTCTTATGCAATGCCATACATTCACAATCACAAACTGAATCATTCAATTAGCAATAGTTCAAGCCTCCACCATTTGCAATGTCTGTCTTCTTTTCTTCCTTTGTTGCAGCTCAAAATCACTATCTAATTGTCTTGTTTTGTTACAACTCATCATCAACAACTCAAATCTAGCCACTGCCTATCTCGAATCGCAGACCTAAGTACCCATTCTGATTCTCTCATTCATATCAACTGCAACAACAAATCCCCTTTCCTCTTTCCCACCAAACCCTAATTTCTCTATTTTCTTTCACTGCCATTGAACTCATCTCACATGTACCATCACCTTCTATCTCACATTAAATATATAACACCCACAACTTCGAACCCAACATCAATTTCTTCTACCAAGAACCCATTGCAGACTCGAACCAGGAAAACCCCAATTTCTTCTCAAACCCTAAATTCTATTCATCACCAACAACATCGATACCACCTTCTAGTTCCCTGTGTCTTCTTTGCCTCCTTCGAACCCATCTCTTGAGAATCTGATATTAACCCATCATTACCTTTCCCTATTTCTTCGATCTGAGATTGAGATCAACTGTATCAACAATTTCTCGATGATTCTTCTCTTTCAATTCCATGAAACCCCCAAATCAGAAACTCATTTAAGCAATCTTCACTTTCTTCTATATCTCTCTAATTTCTTGTCTTGAAACCCTGGACTGGAACCACCACCTCCATCTCAATTTCCCTATCTTGAATTCAAACCTTGTGGCTCACAGACTTCATTATCTCATCTTCACCATCAATCTCTGCCAGCAACAACACACATTTATACTTCTTCCTTCTCACTGCTAACAACAACAACATCAATCTTCTCGGTTGTTCATGGTCGTAACCTACCAAAACCCATCTAGTCTTTCGGTGTTGTAGTGGTGAAGGAATGACCTAAAGAACTAGAGAGAAAAGAGAGAGAAAATGACTTTCCATTTGACCTAGCTTTTTAGGTTATACCCTAGAAACAGATTAAGACACCCCTCACTTGAGTGTAGATAGCAATTGTATGTGAGATGACAATTTTACACTTTAGGGGTACAATTGTAACTAGATATTATTTATTCAATAAATTTAATTAAACTCAGGTCAATAACAGTCAATAGTAGTCAGTTGTCAGTCCAGGTACCAAACACTAACGTATGACAAATGTTATACCAAACACTAAACCTGGTCAAAACCTGAGTACCAAAGTCTAATTAACCCAAAAATAAAAGAGACAAAATATTTTTCGAGTTTTGGTTTTATTAATTAACGAATTAATTTTTGTCAGTGGCCAATTAGGAAACCGACCAAATTTTGTTTAGTAGCTGATTAGGAAACTGACCAATATACAAACCATGGAATCTATACAGGTTCATGGTAAAGGTTACAAATTTGTTGGGCCAAGGCATAATCGCAGCCGTCAGAAGGCGTCCAATTTCGTTCGTCTTTTGTCTTAAGATAAAGCCGATCGTCTGATGCCTTTTTTGAACGATCTCGTTCGTTCTTTGTCTTATTATAAGACATACATCACTTCTTTTTATATTATAAATGTATTTAATTGAATAAAAGTTTGTCACGTCATGATTTAATTGGGTTAACGCGGATCAACGTCTTTTTCAAATACCAAATCTTAAGTTGGACAAAAATTAGACCAGACACTAATATTAGACAAAATTCAAAAACCAAACGTCAATTAACCTAAAAATTATTATTATTTATTAAAAAGAAAATATCATAAATTCGGGATCAAGACATCAACAAGATGCTACAGGAGGGGATCCTAACTTGCATTCTTTTAACGACTAAGGACCATTTTATTTGGCAAGGTTGATATGAAACGATCAAGCTACGACGGGTCAGGCTAGGTTGATATGAAATTAATGATCATTTTATTACTTTGATCGTGTATCCACTAAACAAAAATATTAATTAACACATTCAGCTATTGCATCATGTATGAATTGAGGCCTATATATGAATAACATGGACGAATTAAAAATGGATGTCAGGTGTAGACACAAGGGGGATGAAACATGCAATATCAAACAGGAACGAGAATAAATTTTATTCAACTGCCAAAACCCAAAATCTCATGCTTAATACATGATTAACTTGCATATAATGACGCCTAGAAATTGAGAAAAATAATATTAGACTAACCTGTTTTCGCTGTGAGATGTTTTGATGACACTTACATTATAAACCAACAACAGCACTGCAGCAGTAAAATTGTATCCGGACACCGTAACTCCACCAAAGTAGTCACCAACTCCAACCTCTACTAACAAGTTTCTTTGCCTCACTATTTTTTCTAGAGGTGTTTTTCTCCCAAAATTTCTTCTTTTTTTGCTATCGATTTTCCCCCATTCACCACAAGAATTGGCTCCCTGTTTATAGCCCCTTCCCATTAACTACAACTTTTGGATTAAATAGATTCGATCTAGCATCTCCCCTTAAATACCTAAATATTATTACTAACTTAATCTAAATTCTTTCCAATAAATTAAAATCATTTGCTAAAATTATATAATGTGTCATTAAATTCCTAAGGTTTTTGTTTGTATAGCAAGACTTCTGTAAACATAGAAATGTGCGGCTACAGTTGAAACAATAATTCTGATGCTTCTTATTTTTCTTAATACTTTAACCATACAAAAGGCTCTCTTATATTTGAGAGTAGTTTTTATATAAGGTAGGAAATCTAAACAAATCCTAAACATAACAGGAAATCCTAAACATAACAAGAAATCTACTCAAATCCTAAACAAATATATTGTTAACAAATCCTAAAGACTATGAGTTGGCATTTGTATCAGGATTGGTTTTCTGACTGGATTCAGAATTGGTCTTCTGGATGTATGGTTCAACACTTCCCCTCAAGTTGAAGGGTAGCTGGTGAACATTCAACTTGCTTCTCATGCTTCGCTTATCTTGCTCATACATGCCCATGGATTGGTTTTCTGACTTGTCATCACGTCGATATGATCTCATCTTTGTCTCCATAGATTTTGTATGTCTTCTATAGATTGTTTGCTAACGGTGGATACTTGTCCACTTTTCTAGTTTTTATGAAGCTTGATCGTCGTAGATTCAAAGGCTTCGCTTGCTGAGTTTCACGAAACTTAACCATTTAACAGGTTCAGAGGTTCCGCTTAAACCGAAAATCTTCACGTTGGGTCTTTACGAAATTAACCAATTAGTTGGTTCTAAGGTTTCCGCCTACCCAAAAAATGAAACATTTGGGTTGATGACTCTGAGTGGTCTACCTGTTGAAGTATTAAAAGTAGAAATAATAGATGCTAGTATTTGTTTTGCGGTTCTCTGTTGGTTAAGAGACTCAAGATGTTGTTGGTGTTCTCTGTTGGTTAAGAGACTCAAAAATTTTATTGGTGTTCTCTGTTGGTTAAGAGACTTAAAAATGATGTTGGTGTTCTCTGTTGGTTAAGAGATTCATATTGATATTTAGAAGTTGGTGTTGATGGTAGTATGGTGCTATTGTGCTGCCTTGGTCGTGAACTTCTGTGGTTGTAGTGTGTTCTGTATGGAGTGGAACTGAACTGGTGGTGATGCAAAGATGGTATGCAAAGAAATGATGATGTGAATGCAAAGTGAAAATACTGGTGGAATGGTATGAACGTGAACTAGTGGTGATGGTTGGAGAGGAGCAAAGCTCCTCCCATAAGATCAAACCCCCTCTGATACCAAGTTGAGACGAGAATTTTATTGCTTCTTAACTTGGTATCAGAGGGGGTTCGATCCTATGGTAGGAGCAAAAGCTCCTCTCCAACCATCACCACTAATTCACGTTCATACCATTCCACCAGTATTTTCACTTTGCATTCACAACATCATCTCCTTGCATACCATCTTTGCATCACCACCAGTTCAGTTCCACTCTATACAGAAACACACTACAACCACAGAAGTTCACGTCCAAGGCAGCACAACAACACCGTACTACCATCAACACCAACTTCTAAATATCAATTTGAATATCTTAAACAACAGAGAACACCAATATCATTTTTGAGTCTCTTAACCAATATAGAACACCAAAAAAAAAATTGAGTCTCTTAACCAACAGAGAACACCAACATCATTTTTGAGTCTCTTAACCAATAGAGAACACCAACAACATCTTGATTCTCTTAATCAACAGAGAACACCAACAAATTTTTTGAGTCTCTTAACCAGTAGAGAACACCAACATCATTTTTGAGTCTCTTAACCAACAGAGAACACCAACAACATCTTGATTCTCTTAACCAACAGAGAACACCAACAAAAATTTTGAGTCTCTTAACCAACAAAGAACACCAACAAAATTTTTGAGTCTCTTAACCAACAGAGAACACCAAAAACATCTTGAGTCTCTTAACCAACAGAGAACCACAAAACAAATACCAACATCTACTATTTCTACTTCTAATACTTCAACAGGTAGACCACTCAGAATCATCAACCCAGAACCATACAGCCAGAAGACCAATTTTGAATCCAGTCAGAAAACCAATCCATGTGCATGTATGAGCAAGATAAACGAAGCATGAAAAGCAAGTTGAATGTTCACCAGCTACCCTTCAACTTGAGGGGAAGTGTTGAACCATACAGCCAGAAGACCAATTTTGAATCCAGTCAGAAAACCAATCCTGATACAAATGCCAACTCATATTCTGTTTAGGATTTGAGTAGATTTCTTGTTATGTTTAGGATTTCCTGTTATGTTTAGGATTTTTTTAGATTTCCTACCTTATATAAAAACTACTCGCATTATATAAGAGAGCCTCCTGTACGGTTAAAGTATGAAGAAAAATTAAGAAGCAAATAATTCTTGTTTCAACTGCTACTTGGCTAGCTTGGGGTTTTAGGGTATAGAATTTGGACGGACAACTAGTGGGCTTGGTATATATGATTATTAGAGGTTGGATGATTTTTTAGTGGACTCCAAGTTTAGTTCACCAAGTGTTATTATTTTGGGCTTGCAACAGCCTTAACGCCTAAGATCACTTTGGATACGATCTTGCGATAACTTTAGCTAGCATTCGTGACCCATATTTATATGTAAAATTAGGGTGTCTACAACATTGTCGTATGACTTTAGTATAATTGATGAATTGCAAAGAAAAGTTTCGAGTTTAAATTTGTACTTGAAATTTTTTGAAACATAAATTCAAGCGATGGATGTTCATATGGTTACCGCTTTTGAGATTGAGAACAATTTTTTGTTTAAAAAAATTATGTCCGGGAAAATATAAATCTAAAAAGATCAAATATTACCAAAGTTCATAAATTGATTTTTCAGTTCGCGAACCGGTAGAAAACTTGATGTTCTTGGACAGTTCAAAATTGTTTATTATTCACAAACTGATTTTACAGTTCACGAACTGTACATTTTTGGATATATTCCTGAACACGGTTTACTTTCACCAAAAAACTAATTTTAGACGGAAAAGAACCCAAATTGATTATATTCAAAATGAGATAGTAATCTGGTTAACTGATAGGGATGACATTTGTTATCAATTTTAAGTCTCATTTCCTAGACATGAGTAGAAGCTCTAACCTTCCCTATACTGCTACTTATCATGATTTCATAACTCTTTGTATTTCTTTTGAAGACAATGCTAGACTTGTTAGTGTTCCCACCACATAAGAAATTAAGAAAGTGATGTTTGCAATGAAACTTGGACTACTCCAGGACCTGATGGGTTCCCGCCTGGTTTCTATAAAGTAATATGGGAAATTGTTGGCAATGACTTAGTTAGGATTGTACAAGACTTTTTTTATTATTATAGGCATACCTGAACAGATGAACCACAATTTTATCTCCCTTGTTCCTAAAAATAATTTTCCTAAGAACACTGTGGATTTTTAGACCTATAAGTCTCTGCAATACTTTTTATAAATTAAGTCATTTTCTAGGTTGTTGGCAACTAGAATAAAATCCATTTTGGAAAAAATCATCACTCATTTTCAAACAATTAACTTTTATTTTAGGTAGATGTATCATTGATAATATAGTTATAGCTCATGAGTTGGTTGATTCCATAAAAAAGAATAAGGCTAATAAGGGTTGGATGGATATAAAGCTAGACATGTCTAAGGCTTTTGCTAAAAATATGATAGGTACCCTGAAAAAACTTGGATTTTATAATTGAACAATGTATACGTACAATGTCTACTTCTATTTTGTTGAATAGTTCACCGATGAGGTGTTTATTCCACGGGGATGGCTTAGACAACACTACACCAATTCTAGGTTTTTGCAACATTTGTTTTTTTTTTTCATTTGCAATGGATATTTCCATTGCACACATTTATTCGTTGCGCATATAACATATCCGCTGCATTAAATTAGCAGAATATAAGGAGAGTATGGCATACTTGTACTTTATTTAAATTATTGAAGATTTAAATGTCTATTACACCATGTCTTTGGTATTGACCTAATTATTTTTCTTTTTCTTCTATTTTTCTTTTATATTTTTCCCAGAATGAGTTTTTTTCCTCCTTAATTTTTTTTCATCTCTTCTTTCCTTAACTGAGATCTGAAATATATCAACCTCTTTCAGAAATAAAAAACTATATTTCTCAAACCCTTATCTCATAAATCAAAACTCATCTTTTAAAATTGAAATTAACCCAATCTTTCAACAACCCATATTTTGTATTAAACCTAGAACTGTGATTTTTCCTCCATTAACCCTAACAAACATACCTCTACAACTGAATTTTAATAAGTCCAAAGATATGAGTGTATTAAGTAAAACCCTAATTTCGTTTTTGATTCTATGGGTCTAAGTTCTTTTATATACAAGGTAAATCTTCTAAACCATAACTTATTCTTTTTATTTCTTATTTCCCTGTAGATCGGTTGTATATGTTTCCTATGATACGACTGATGTTAAGTTTTTGGCATTATTGCTAATTATGTTCGATTTTAGGGGTTATTATGTTCAATCTCTTGATGTATTTTTTATTTTTTATTTTTTTTACACCATGTATTTGATAATTATGGTTCTGATTTGGTTTTGTATTGTTTAGGTTCAATGATTTTCGATCTACTTCAGGACTCTTAAGCTCATTACTCAATATGTAAGCTCTCCACCTTGTTTTGTGTATATTATCTTATTTTCCTTTACTGTAACATTATACATAGAATGATTATTTCTCTGGTGTTTGTTTGTGATTAACAGTTGGAGATTTAAACTATTTAATATTTACAACAATATGTCTAGTGTTACATGTTGTTTGAGGACGTTCCTAGGTCAATTGAAGTACGATTTGCGAAAGCTTCCTGTTAACTTGATTTCATTCCCTCGTCTTCACTTTTTCATGGTTAGATTTGCTACCCTTGCATCATGTGGATCTCAACAATACATAAAACTTAGTTTACCTGAGCTTACCCAACAAATGTAGGATTCAAAGAATATGATGTAATACATAATACCCTCGATTCGGCAGGTGGGGTTCGCCGAATGAAATATAGGTAATGGTTTGTCCTTTCATAACACCGAGTCCTTTTTATCACAATTGGCTCTAGAGTTGGCAAAAATCTCTGCAGTTAAGTGTACTCGGACGGGAGTAATCCAGGGATGGGTGACCTTCTAGGAAGATGTTGCTGGATGACCGCAGTGGTGCACGTTGAAAACCCCACACCGTCGGATGACCATAGTGGCTAAGTGGGGACAATATCGATGGAGGGTCGTGTCATTACAAATAGTATCAGAGCCGACGACGGGTCACCTGTCGAGGGTGAGATAATACCCTGGACATTATGGGGAAGGTACTGGTCTCATAAGTGGCAGGGAACGTCGGAGATATGTGTTATATATCCCGGAGCCGAGGACGACTCTAATTTAAGGTGGTGATATTTTAATACCCCGTTCGGCAGGTAGGCTTCGCCGAATGAAATATAAGTAATGTTTTGTCCTTTCATAACACAGCCTTTTCATCACGATTGGCTCCAGAGTTGGCAAAAAGCTATAAAGTTAAGCTGCTCGGGCGGTAGTTGTCCAGGGATGGATGACCTTATGGTAAGATGTTCCTGGATGACCGCAATGGTGCCCGTTGAAAACCCCATACCGTCAGATGATCGCAATGGCTAAGTTGGGACAATATTTGTGGATGTTCGGGTCATTACACATAATGTGTGCTGCTAATCCTATACACGAATGTCACTTAACTGCTTTAGTTATATTCCCGTGAGAAAATGAGTACCAAAGAAGTTGATGTTCAAATTATCAAGGTCCAGAACAAGAACTCTTCTTACTTAGATTAGTGGATTCCAAACAATGTGAAGACTACAATCTGTGATATTATTTTTTGACAACTCAGCATTCTTATACTAAGAGTTATATTCTCAATTAATACTATGTCATTGTAAATTTCTTATGTTTAGCATGCCCTTCTCTGTTTCTATGCAGCTGGAAGATTTGATGTTGATTTCTAAAAGCAAACAAAAAAGTCAAATCAGGTTATAAAAGAGTCTGAATATGAAAATTCAAGCAGACAAGTGTTATGTAATCATTTATTTTCTTTTTATGTCTATTTTTTACTTGGACTGAACCTTAATTTGTATTTTATTTTATTTTTGTTGCTTTGCAAATTTGTGCAGGATCAAAGTCATAATGTTATTTCAGAATCTTGTTTTAGGTGAAAAACAAATAAATGTTTAAGGGGTAAATCGTAATGAATACGGGAGATCAAAATCATACAAGGCTATCCTAAACCAAAAAATGGTCGTCCAAGCCTTTCTTCGGTCACAAACAAGGATAACAGTTAATCTTAGGGAGGGAAGCAGAAAGATGAGACCAGAGAGTGATGATTCTAGTTGAAGAATATAAGTCTTTGTGGTTGAGTTCCAATGTTTAAGACAGAACTATTTATGACAGCCATATGTGACTTCGATAAACTTTTATTGTCCTATAGAATAAATAAAGTCATCTATGTGTAATATTGAACTTACACTAATGATCTCGTACGAAGTGGAAGGAGTGGAGAAGTGGATAGCGTGGTTGAAATCATGCCCAAGATTGTAGGAAAACTCTAGAAACCATACACTCACTACTCAATCACCCGGAAACGTTCACACGACTTGATTCTCTCTCATTATGGGTGTACAATTACACCCCACATGTCGTAGACCACCGATAAGTGCATAATTTACATGTTTTGAGTATCATCTTCTTACATTTATTTGATATATTTCATGTGAATTACTTTGTAGTATTATTACTTTTGTATATTATGTCTTTTGTAGGTTACATCTCTAAAAAGAAGTGAAAATTGAGTGCTTTAAAGGAAGAATTGCTAAAGACCCAGTGGATCTCTGTCGTATTCAGGATTTCTATCTACCATGTCAAAGAGAATGAGAAAAAGAAGCCAACGACAAAAGAACAGAGTCATTCCGACTTCGTATGAGAAAGTTATGGACCAAAAGAAAGAAAAAATCATTTAAAAAGGCAAAACTGTAATTTCTCGAAAAATGCTAACTACACCTATGTCCAAGTGAGGGTGTTTAAATCCACCTTCTTATCCTTTACCTAAAATCTAGGTCGAAATGTTTCATTCAACCAAATGGTGCTGCTCGTGGCAATGGATATGGATAGAAAAGTTGTGAGGGGGATTTTGAAATCAAGAACTGGAAACACAAAATGGATTCTGCTGGTAGTGATTCGAGCTTAGAAATTTTAGGGTTGAACTCGATTTGACTTACGAGAAGAAACACAGAAGACAAATGGGTATTTATGGTGATGTTGGTTGTTCTTGCTACCGTGAAGGAATCAATGAATGAGTTTGTACCTGCCAGTAGTAGAGATGTGATGAGCAAGATTTACAAGGAAGGAGGTTTCTGCTGTAGTATGGTTCGTGGGTTTGATTGAGTTATGAAGCAGGAGAGGAGCTCGAAGAGAAGTCAGGGTGTTGGCTGCTAATTTTGTTGGTTCGTTATTGTGTTGATGGAGTCTGCAATGGCTATAATTGTTGGTTGATGGAAGAATAATTGCAGAGCTCGAAGTGAGATGATTTCAGTAATGATGGTGCTGTTGAGTTTGATCTTGCTCGTGATTGAGCAGTCATGGTAATTGAGATGGAGGATATAGTTTGGTCTGTGATGGAACGCCACTCAGTGATGATGGTGATCGGTCTGAAGTTAGGGTTACAGGAGAGCTTGGAAGTGAAGGTGTTGGTAGTCGATGGCAGTTGAAGATAATGACTGCGGTCATTAAGGAGAACTAGAGTTTATGGATTGTTGATGGCAGTAAGGAGAAAATTGCATCTGTTATAGAAAGGAATTGATGAGGTGGTTGTTCACAAAAGTTATGGGTATAAGCTTGTTCTTGAGTTCAGCTGGAACAAGGAATCATTGATTTAAAGTGATTATTTGACGTTGTAGTCGAAAAAGCAGTGAACAGTTTGTAGTAAATATGGGTTTCGAAATAGAAGACATAGTTTCATAGAAAATAGGAGTTTGAGTTTCAAAACTCAGATGAAATAAATTCTCTCGATAGGATAAGCTGCGAGAAAATATTGGACGGGAAAGTTAAAACTCAGATAATTTTTTTTCTCGATGGGTAAGCCATCGAGAATCTGGGAGTTAAAAACCAAAAATTCAGAAAGAATTATTTTTCTCGATGGTTAAACTAGGTGAAAAAATCACCGAGGAAATTGAGGTTGGCAACAGAGTTGGGATGGACCGACTCTACATGTACGGAGCCCATTTGGCTAGGTTAGTGTATTTTCACGTTTTTGGTTATTTTGAGCGGGCTTGGCAACCAATTTCGACTGGGATTCGAGAACGGACACCTCTATTTTCGGGACATCTATATAAAAGACAATTTCACTTCTTTTGGGATACTTTTATCTTTTATCTATCTATCATATTGTATCTTTTGGAGAGAAGACAAGGATCTTTGGAGTGGAGATTTTTCTACAACCTAGGGTTTGCTTTACTTTTCTGCTTATTATTTTTCCATGGATTTTAAGAAATCCATGGGTAGCTAAACTTTTCAAATTGGTTAATGATGTAGTCGGATATCCTGAGCATGTCACTACATTAATATATTAGTTTTATCATCTTAATCAAATCATTATTGTCTTGTTCTACTAATTATTTTCGCCATGTATGATTGTGTGAGTGTTTGTTTAGGTGAGCTATTAAATAAGCATGAATGCATATTTATTGCTAGACTAGGATTTTGAGATATGGAATTGTTGATAAACCTAGTCATAAATAGCATATTTGTGATTACCAATTGTATTCAAAACCTTTGTGTGATTGCATGTAGAAGCTTGACCTATGTTAGATAGAATACTCGTAGTATATCTATTGCATTGATTAGTCTAATTCATAGAACTTAATGCTCTTGGAGAATTAAACCTAGTAGCACATTGCATTAGGTTGTTCTTTAAGTAGTAATTGCATATTCATCGTTATGGTATGTGTTGACATAAGGAATTTACCGGAGTATGCTCATGATGGGATATTCTAGGACTCCTGATAATGAATGATTAAGTGACAATTTTAGTTATTATTTAAAGTGCATGTCTTATGATTGAAGATGAATCCTTGACCAATACTCTCAACTTATTGATTCTCTTTATTCATTTCTTGCTAGTATAATTACTTTAGTCTTAAAACACAAAATCCCCCCAGTTTACATAAGTTTTCAAATACGAATAACAACCCATATCTCCTTGTGGATCAAATCTGTTCTTATAAATATACTCTTATCTATAATTTTGAAATGAAAGAACTTGAAATAATTTTGCTTGGATGATAACCGACATTTGATTGTCGAAATATGACGATGAAAGTCGTGGTCATTTGAGTAAGTTGGGTACTCAGTAATCATATTCACAAACATTGGTATTTTATGTGGCTTAGTTAAAAGACTCGCTTGTTAAATATATGTTGATTCAGAGCATCAAAGAAGGTAGCTTAGACTTTAAACATATTTATGAGCAAGATGAAGAGCTTGATATGCACCAAGGATAACGAACACTACCTAAGTTCAGTGCTAGTTAAGAAAAGACTATCATCCTTGTACCAACACCAAGATGATGGCAGAATTTGCATTAATCGAAGTCATGCAATAGTAGATGCTAGCACTAGGCTAGCGCCGAAGTTTAGGATAGCGCTGGCATTAGACCAGCGTCGTGGCAGTGGAGAGCTAGCACTAGGATAGTGCCAAGAGCCAGCGCCGTGAAATATGAGGCGCTAGAACTAGGCTAGCGCTAATAACTAGTCTGGCGCGGGGCTTATCCCAGCGCCATGCATTGTAATGTGTGGCGCCAAGGAGTAATCTGGCGGTGGGCTTATCCCAGTGTCATGAAGAAACATTCTGGCGATGTGCACCAGCAAAGTAGGGTTTTCCCCTGGGCTTATCCAAGCGTTGTGCAACGCTCGAAGATGAGCACTTAGTTGACGCTGGGCTTATCCCATCGTCGTGCATATTAAGATTGCGGGCATTCCTCTTCCGCCATTTGCACTTGGTGCTGTTAGTACTTGCTCTTGGTGGCGCAGACACTTCTTTTTGTGTAAGTATTAAATTAGTATTTTTGGTCTAATCACGACAGTAAAGCCATTAGCACCTGATGCCAAGGAATTCAGCTGGGAATTGTTGCACTTGGAACATGTTCAAATTGCCATATACTAGTGGATGTTCCATCTAGGAGCTTTGATATTTATTTGATAACGAAACTAAGGAATAGAGTATTGCAAGAGCTTGTTCCGAATATATATACATTTTGTATAATTCAGAAAATATGTGTGAGGCATTGTGACAGGCACCAGTACCATTCGAGAATCCAACTTTTGGATTTAATATAGAAACAGAGGTACTGAGTCATATAATACATGTATATATATAAATACTGAGATAAATATGTATAAAATTCTGAGAGTTCGACTGTGAATCTCTAGCATCTATATATATATATATTTGAGAGATGATGAGAGTTCAACTTGGGTGAAGCTCTATCACATAGATATAAAAAGAAATCATAGATATCACTGTAGAGCAACTATAACCATTGTTTGAGACTGCATAGTCCTAATTCTTTGCGATATTCAGATTATTCATACATACTATGTATTTTTTTAATACGGGACTAGAAAGAATTTTACATTATTCTCCCTAGCTAAAAACCACCATCAACAATAATAATCTGCTTTTAGTGACTTATTGTGGAATGCCTTTCCATGAAAACAGGTACCCGATGTTTTTTCGTAAACCAAAATTATTAAAGCATTATGCGTGACACCAGGTTCAAAGAATTACTGAAACATGTTACTTTTCGTAAGTGCACAAATTAATTTACATATATTATATTTTACTAATGAATAATATAGTAGTAAATAAGATTCGTTTCCACGAAAAACGAGGAGTTTTAGTTTTCAAACGTCACAATGGGGATTTGTTTTAGATTAATAATAATTAACAAAACAGTTAAAAGTAATTAAGTTGCAAGCTATAAAGAGAAATATGATCGAGGAATCCTTTTCGTTAATAAATGTTCATCAAATTAGTATATTCATTTATTCATTGTTAATCACATATTATCACCAACCGTAGAATAACAGTTAGATCAATGTTATCCCCGAAGATGGTGTAGTGATAATTATGATCCTTTAAAATATAATGTTAAATATGTAGGCTCTTGGATATGGAATGATGTGTGTAAAGAGTTGGAAATTGTTAAGCAATATGCATGTTGGGAGGTAGGTGATAATAATTCAATTTATATTTGGAGAATAAATGGGTGCCAACTATTTCTTCTTCACTTAACTGTCATTTTGCATCTCCTAATATCATTTACATCTCTCAACTGATGGATGCTAATACTAAAAGTTGGAATGTGCAAGTTCTTAATGCTTTATTTGATAGTGACACAATAGAGAAAATTATGGGGATTAGGATTCATTTTTGCAAGAACTAATTATTTAGATGAAAACCTAGCCCTAATGGTCAATTTTTAGTGAAATCTGCTTATAAGGCTTTAATTAATTGTAGAAATCATGTTGTATGCAACCACTTTTGGAAAACTAAACTTCATAATAATGTTATTCATTTCTTGTGGAAGTGCTTGCAAAACTGCTTGCATGTTGGTGATATGGTGGCTAAATATTGTTATACCATTGACCAGTTTTCCCATTTTGTGCTCAGGATAGTGAAAAATGCAATATCTATTCATATATTGTAGTTTCATAAGGAATGTTTGGTATGATGTAAATAATGTTTTAAGCCAGTGCATAGTGAATTTGGTGTTGAAGGATTATCTTGTTAGTTTGTTTCAAGTTATTACTTAGAATGGTGTTAGGGATAAGATGTTTGAGTGGTTTGGGTTTGCGAAAAATCTAGAATCAAGGTGTAGGGAGGTCGTTGACAATGAACAACCTAATATTAATCAAATAGTTCATTTGATTAAAGCTGATCACTCTGGTTGGTATAAATTTTTAACTGCAAGCATCATTCCTATTAACTTATCTGACATGCACAATAATGGGAACTGGAGGAAACTTGATTCCCTAATTTTCAAGACTGAACTTTGATGCAACTTTTAAAAACTAAACCAAAGATGCAAGTATAAGAGTAATACTGATGAATTGTACATGTGTCACAAACGGACTTATATGATGTAAAACTAAAGCAATAGATCCATAACAAGCTGAAGTTAAAGCTCTTTTGGAGGGAGATGAATGTGCTAAGGTGTGAGGAATCTACATCTTGAAGAAAATTGCAAGAATGTTATATCTGCTTTGAATGTTAGCTTATGCTCAATAAAATGAACAACTAGAAACTTAGTAATTGATTGTCATAGCATTTTGAATTTTTCTGATAGTTGGATATGCACTTATGTGCATAGTGATATTAACCACATAGCTGATAAATTGGCTAAACATGGGCCATGACATTTCCATTATTTTTGATGAAGAATGGGTTAACAATCTACCTAACTGGATATATTTGTGTATTCAAAAAGATGATATTATTTAAGATTCAATTTTAATTTAATGGTTTTTTTTTTCCGTATTAAAAAAAGGTATCCATGTCCAATCCATCAATTCTTGGGTCGGAGAACCCATCCGCAAAAAGTCGGATAAATCAGGTTGGGTATGTTGATTGGGTAACAAATACTCAACCTTGTTATTGACTAGGGGTGAACATGGGTGGTCTAACTCGCCAATCAGACCCAATCCACCCGCAATTTAATGGGTGGACACTCAACCCGTTTATGGGTGGATTGAATATGGGTCCATTTTTGAAAATCAATTAAATATTGGCTCAGTGCGGGTTTATGTATAAAAATTCATTGGGCACCCACGCCCGCTAGGTTAACAATATTTTTAGAATTATGCAATGTACGAAGGTAATTTAGTAATTTATACCCATTAGTATATCTACTTCGTATTATTCATATATGCAAGTTTTAATTTTACACGTTGCTAATAGAGAGGCGGAAAGAGCTTAGTTAAACATATAAGGATATTCATCTAAGAATGATTTAGGATGTTATAAATTATTAATTAAATAATATTTTTATTAGTGCTTTCATCTTAGTTGAATAGAATTATAAACCGGCGGATCCATCCGCATCCAATCCATCCACCCATTTATCCACGGATGTTAAACCTATGCGTGATGTATTGGATATGGATGGAAATCTAGCACCCGTTATTTAAATGTACTGGATATAGATGACACCAAATCCATAGATTTTACCCGTTGCTCACCGTATGATCGACCTCCACTATGCAACTTCAGGTTTGCCCATGTAATCTAATTTGAGTACAACACAAAACCTTGGGTCGTTCTAAATTCGGATCCATGCCTACAAGTGTCATTATTGTAATTTCAGGTCTGTCTCCACTCGCAGTTTCTCTCTTTTCTTTGTACTCATTCTCATTGACTGGAGACGTAAAATTAATAGAAATTGTGCAAAACCTCAGCCATCCCATTCTTGTCCTGTTAAATCTCCTTCGCAATGAGATCTCGTAAGTTACTTTTCAAACCCTAATCTTACTTTGCTCATTTCATTTTCGTATCAATTTGTCTGCTCATAATAATAATAATAATCTTCATTTGTTTATGCAGCAATAGCCAGAAACTTAGGGTTTCTGTTCGTCTTAATATCAGTAGTATCCATCTGTGAAGCTTCAGTATTTCAACCAATCTCTGAGAATCATCGATCTGCTGCTTTAGAGCTCTTTTCACTTGTCGATGGATCTTTCACAAGGTTCAGTTTAACCTAATTTATTCTAGTTTGATTCTTTAATTATGCTTTGATAATCACTATGTATTGTTTATTATGAGGTTATCCTTTCTAGATCTTGTTTGATGCTGAAAATTGGACTTAATTTGACAATATAATTTCACTAAAATCAGTTATGATTAATAGAATTTGATTCTTACTCCAGTCTAGTAAGATCTGATTTCACTACTATAGTGAAATTTAGAACAATGTATGACTTGTAATTTTTTCGATATAGCGGTTGATTGAACTTTGACATTTAGGATGATTCTCGCATAGAAATAAGCCATTTCACATTAGAGTAGTGATCGTGTTTATTTGGAAATTGCTTCTCGTACGTGTAGGAGCGTGGTTTATTGCTGCATTTTGATGATTTTCCATATATTACGCATGCCTTGGACATGAAATATTATTTTCACAAGTTCGATACAACTTACAAAGCAATCATATGCTGCAACTTTCTGATTTTTATTTGTTTTGTCAATTATTTCATTGTGCTAGCAGAACTTGTTGGAGTTTCATGAGTTTTCTCCAATTGCATATTCGTACAATGTCACGGAATATTATTTATTAAATGTTTGAAACCTATTATTTTAACAAATGATACTGATCTTTGTATCAGCCTAGAAGAAGTATATGAGGCATTAAGAACTTTCCAGATTCTTGGTGTTGAGAAAAATACTGTATCAAGTACTTCAACTTGTCCACTTGTTGTGAAGAATCTTCAGTCGTCATCTTCTCCAAAGGACTTGTTCTATGCCCTGAAAGTCAATAGTTTGTTGAACTGTAAAGTTGAGGCTAATACTTTTGCGGTATTCTTCTAATTCTTCTCGTTAATCTGTTTTACTAGCCTACTCATCTACTAGTCACATACTATATGTTTTGATGAATGTGTGTTCTTGTCAAAATTGACTGTTTTTCTTCCTATTACTCTTCAAGGGAATTTCTTCGACACTTCAAGCTGCTTTGAAGGATGCAAGTTCAGTTCTTGACTATTACTATTCAGTTGGCAGCTTAGTTTTGATCAAGGTATTATTTAGTCTAACCTACTAGTGTCTTTTATAACTTTATGTTGCTTCAGCTCTATCATTGATTTTGAGGTATTGCGGGTGTTAATTGTACTGGAGTTTTTGGCTAGTAATCTTTTAGTGAAAGTTTTCATACTAATATTTGCTTCGTATTTTGATGAAGTCAGTGTTAGATGTAGGGATTGCGGTTTCTTACTTACTTTCTATTGATCTCTCATGCAGGATAAGGGTGCTGAAGGGAATGCACTCCTTGCAGATGGAACATTCCATTCGATCAAGGTAAGGTGGCATTTAATAATTTTGAACTGCCAAAATAGTATTTTACAGTGCTTGATGGTCCTTTTTTTTTTTTTCGGTTTCTGATAAATTGGACTGTTGTGAATACGAACTCGGCAGGCTCTTAGTCATAGTGATGGTAGATGGCGCCTTAACTCAAAAAGTGCTGAATCTAGTATTTATGCTGCTGGACTAGCACTTGAAGCACTTGCTGGAGTTGTTTCGTTATCCTCTACTGAAATTGATCAATCATTGGTAAGCCATTTTATATTGAGTAAAATAAAGCCTTGGAAGATCTATCCACAAACAAACACTCTTTTGTAGCTGTTTTAGCTAAACTCTTAGAAAGTAGTAGCATCATCTATAGCACCTGTTGAGGGATTTTGCTGAAGTTAGCCTGCACCTTCTTGTCTGTGGGGGTATCTGCACCACTTCTATAAGTACAAAATAAATTCTTGTTTTGAATACTGAAAAGATATAACCATTAGTTTTCCTATTTCTTAAGCATATACTCCCTCCGTTTCAGGAAAAGAGTTACTTTTCCTGTTTGCACAATTATTAAGGCAAGATGAGAGAGAATAACTTTTGTAATTTATTTCCAGATTTACCCTAACAAAAAGTTTAATACTACATATATCTTTATAATGAGAATAATAACATTTCTTAAAATAATAAGGGTAGTTTTGAAAGTTTGTTATATTGAAAATGAAAGTAACTCTTTTATTGGAACAAAAATTTAAAGTGAAAGTAACTCTTTTCCTGAAACGGAGGAGGTATTAAATTTTGCATGCATGTTATCCTTGCCACTTCTGCATAAAAAATTAAATTGCGATGCTTCGAATATCGCGCCTGTTGTGAATGGTCTACTGATATTTGGTTTGCCGTTATTGCAGATTGGGACTGTAAAAAATGATGTAGTGAAACTTTTTGACAGTCTAGAAAAATATGGTATGTATTTTCGAAGTGTTAAAATTCCTGTTATCCTTGTTTTTTCTTGCCATGTTTGTCATGATTATTGTTATAGGGAAAGCTGGAGTAGATTGGGGAAAGCTGACTTTTTGGTCAAATGTAAATGACAAGGTCCCTAGGATCAACATGGGTGTAAATAGAAATTTCTTTTATATCCATAAATGTTTGATCATAGTTTTTTTTTTTTTGAAACCAGTGACAGAATCTTCGAAACTAGCCTAATAACTCTTGATTATTATCTATCAAACGAGACTCTGTAACATGTATAAAACCTCTATCAGAATTCTCGGTTGTGAAGTATAAACTAAGTTTTCTTCTAATACTAGTTCTAAGAATAGTACTGATCAAAATGATACACTATTGAAAGAAGAATAGTGAAGGGAAATCTAATGCAATTACAATGGTTTTGATGTTAATGTCGTTGATGATTATAACAGTACAAACACCACCATGAATGGATATAACCAATATGTTGATAGGTGTTATGATGAGTTTGTTGCTAAAGGTATGAAGTTGAAGTATAATTGCAGATTGGAGTCATTTAAAAGTAAACCTTGATCTGACACACAAAAATCAATGAATTATAGGAGATTTTTGTTTCCCAAACTTTACACTATGAATCTTAATGTTTTGGAATAAAATTCTACTTGATACAAAAAATTAGAATGGCGATCAATCAGAATGAAAGAGAAGTTAATCTGGAAAAAATTATCTTGAACATTTGAACGGGATGGTGTTGTGTCGTTCATCGTGATCGTGGTAGAAATCAAGAAGATAACTAAAAGTTAGGGATGACTATTATCACTTCTTTGTTTTCCTCTTTATGGACTGCAAGTCAATCTCGTATTACCAAAAGTCAGCTTTCCCTATAACAACAATCTTTGTTATATCTATCTTATTGTATTTAGATTGCTTCTGATTTTTTTATTTTATTTTGTCTTCTTTTTTCTTTTGTACCAAGTCAGAAATTCTTCTATAACATACCCTATCTGGCTAAACGACATAGTTAATTATTTATATAGCCGCTGTCTTCTTCACATGACTTCTACGCTGTCGACAATGGCCCCTTGTTCTGTCGTTGTTCCAATGTAGTTACAAAGCAATAATATTTTAGGAGACACCAAATCACCTATGTGGTGATTGTAAATTTTATCTTTATTTTTTCTTCTGTTCTTTCATATTTTTCTATTGTAATTTGGAGATAGAGTTCTTGCTCTGATATGCATTAACATGTATATACATTTCATTGCCAGTTTGCCCATATTCATTGAGCTTTTTTTACTGATTTAGATGACGGAGCTTCCTATTTCAACGAGAAGCTTACAGACGCACGAGAAGATCAAGGTCCAATTTCAACCTCAGCATCAGTAGTACGTGGGCTAGCGGCGTTTGCGGCGGTTACCACAGGAAAAATAAATGTATGTTAAACTCGATACAAAGGGATCTCTTTTTTTTTTCCCCGAATATTTCTCCATCTTATATTTTAACTGTTTTGAAATTATCAGCTTTCTGGAGATAAGATTTTGGGTTTGGCCAAGTACTTCCTTGGGATTGGGGTCCCTGGGAGTGCCAAAGATTTATTCAATCAGATTGACTCCTTGTATAACTTGGAGAACAACAGGCAAGTAGTTTCATGTGAATTGCCCTTAAGCAATTGTATCCCACCATTATATTGTTTAGCTAGCCACTCCCAGTTCCATTAGTTTGTGCATTAGAGGGGTACAAAATTTTGCTATCTAAGAAAGTACTTTAAGCTTTAACTTTATTGTTTCGAATGGCTAACTCAAATTTTGACATACTATTTACTTCCTCTGTACAGGGTTTCGGTTCCACTTATCTTATCGCTTCCAGAAACTGTTGTATCATTGAGTGATAAAAATCAGCTCAAGGTGTGTCAACTGTTTCAATGTTTATAGTGCTCATCTCATAGGATATCTCTGTATGAAAGAACAGTTTCTAATTACTTACCTGCATGAACAAAGTCAGTTTCGGTTTGTTTTCTTTCGTGAATTCTCTTGAAATGCCTCTTAATACCTTAAACATGATTCCTCACAGTGTGGGAAAATGTTGATGGAAACATGGAAGATTTGCTTGCTTTATGAACTTCTGAATTGAACCACATTGGCTAAATTGTAAATCTCTGTGCTCATCAGGTTAAGGTGACTACTGTGCTTGGATCTGGTGCACCTCCTTTTACTGTGAAACTTGTGCAAGCTTTCCAACCAAGCTCAAAAGAGACTCCTTTAGTTGAAAATCAGGTGCAATATCTCCTTGCATCATTCAGTTTATGCCTTTCTTACATACTACTTTTATAAGTATGGTGGACACTACTGACTAAAGTGTTTTTCTCACGAGTAGTAAACTTATGGTTGGTGTTTAACTGTTTTTATGATGCAGGAACTTAAATTTGACTCAGAAAGCAATGCTCATTCATTGGATGCGTTGCCACTAGGTTTTGATATTGGGAAATACGTTTTTGTATTCAGGGTAATCCTCCGATTAATTCCTTTTATCCCCAATTGATGGATTTTCACCCACTTCTTGGGTATGACTCTTCAACTTTTTTGTAGGTGTTGCTTCATGATTCTGAGCATAAGAAGATTTATGCTACTGGAGGTCAAACTCAAGTGCCTATATTTTTTACGGGATCAATTAAAGTTGGCAATGCAGAGATTGCTGTCTTGGATAGTGATCTTCAGAGTACTGGAAACAAGGAAAAGTAAATCCTGTTACTTCTTTCTTAGTTTTTCATGTGGCATATTATACAATGCTTTAGGATGGTATACAATTGCATGATTGTATGGTTGCGTAATGTACTTAATGGAGAGTTCAGAGTTCCTGACTGCTCCCTGTATTTAGATGCATTTCTTCCTTGTCTTACCTAGACAGGTGAAGATTAGAAGTGAATCCACTGAACCATAGTGACACATCCATATTTTTTACGTAAAGATGTCAACATCCGATTAATTGAACAAGTTAAATGATTCATGAGTTGTGAAAGATACTTATGCTAGTTCGCAACGTGTCATGTACATTATCATCTATCAATGTGAATTATGTGACTGAATGAAGTCGACATCCGGCTCAGTCTCAGATGCCTGAAATATGTTTTATTGTTTATCAGATTAGATTTATCTGGAGATACTTCTTTATCACTGTCAGCAGACCATCTGCAGAAGTTGCAACTAACCTTCCAACTTACCACTACTCTTGGCCACTCCTTTAAGCCAGAACAAGTATGTAATTCACTTTCACGTCAAGCTGTGTTATGGTGTAACTTTCACCCTTATTATTTGTTGAGGTCTTTAACTGTGTGTAGGTATTCCTCAAATTGACTCATGAGACCAACGTTCAGCATATTTTTGTGGTGGGGAATTCTGGAAGCCATTTTGAGATTGTCTTAGTAAGTTTGTCCAATCACTTGTGTATCCCATCTTAATTATTTGCAAAACTTTTGCTGTATTGTTTTTGTTATTGAGCAAGTGAATCATTGGTAAGGTAATATAATTTTCTATGCTATGCTGGTAGAATCCACATCTGCTTTACTAGGTCGCCACTACTGTTACTTCTGTTAGTAGTGTTTTAAGTAGTAAGTTAAAATTAGTCTGCTGACAAGAATAGAAAAAGTGTTGTCCACAAGAATTCGTATCAGTTTGGTCAGGATCGGATGACAGCAGTTGATATTGTACCACCAAAACACGAGGCGCACAATGTATCACAGTTTTTTCTTTGAAATATTAATCTCCTTCACGAAATGTAACCTATATTCTATTACTTAGGAGTGATATGTAGTGCTATGTGATTGTCGATGTGACTGCTTGCTGTATATTATGGAACTCTCTCATGGTATATCTAGCTGACACTAATTCTGCTCACAGGACTTTCTTCGTTTGGTTGAGAAGTTTTACTACCTCTCAGGAAGATACAGTATTCAACTCACAGTTGGTGATGCTGCTATGGTATGCTTTATCTAACTAGCGTTTAAGGTATTTCCTTTATTTCATATGTGCTGAACTTGTTCTTCATAATTTTTGTAGGAGAACTCATTCCACCGGGATCTTGGTCATGTTGAGCTGGATCTACCAAAAGCACCAGAGAAGGCAACACGCGCTCCTTTACAGCCTGCAGATCCTTACTCGAGATACGGTCCCAGACCTGAGATTACCCACATCTTCAGGTTACCAGAAAAACGTCCACCTCAAGAGCTTTCCCTCGCTTTCTTGGTTCTTACCCTTGTACCTTTGTTTGGGTTCTTATTAGGGGTAAGTTCTCTTTTCCTTCTTCGATGGAGAGTCTGGATTGGGTGTCGTTTCTGGGACATGAACAGTGATGTTCACTTACTTTCTGGTTTTTGAAAGCTGAAAGTTTGACATATGTCCAACAGTTCTCAGGCCCTATGTAGGTTAGGAATTCACTAATTAATGGTTTGGTTTCGTCGAGTTTCAAATGGTTTCAGAAAAAATTTTACTTCCTTTTTGCCCTTGAAAACCAGTTATCGGTTGTGTTTGTTTGGGTGGGAATGTCGGGTGTTTGTAGAACCTTGTTTGAACTCGAAGCATCATTCGAAGGCCCTCCCACTTTTGAGTTAATCTGTACTATTGGATGTATGCTTTGTCTTTTAGTAGTTGTTTCAACTCTCGACATTCTTTTCAGTTATTTTCTTCTTCTAGAAAAGTTTTGAGTAGGTTTATAACTGGGCTTTGAAATCTTTCTACAGCTTTTATGTTTGGGAGTTAACTTGAAGAAATTCCCGACCTCAGAGAGCTCCCCTCTTGTACACGCTGTTCTCTTCCATGTATTCCTTGCAGCAATTCTGGGTTGGTACCTGCTTTTTTGGCTGAAGGTAATATTACTACCTCTTGTTCTAAATTATCTTTTTATGTATTATTAATATATTTGTCATCTAACATAGTTGGCAGTAAAGTGAATTTCCAATAATAAAGAGCACCTAATCCAGGCTTTCCTTTTTTGGGATTACTAATCTACTGTCACTCAAATAATATCATTTTCTCATTTATGACTGATGCTTTTACTTTTTTTTTTTTGCTTGAATGCACAGATGGATCTATTCACTACTTTGAAGCAATTGGGAATTTTGGGAGCCATGCTGTTGTATTTTGGACACAGGACTCTTTCATACTTGGCATCAGGATCATCCAAGCAGAAATCTGCATGAGGAAAAATAAGAATTAGCATACATTAGATTCAATTTTGTAGAAGTACTGCCAATTATATTGCTTCCGACTGTCTGTAGACGTACGATTTGAAAGAAATGTATAATGTCTGCCTTCTGGAGCATGTTCTTTTGATTTGAGAAAAATGCAGTGAAGAGCACATATGTTGCGTTTCATAGAATTATTTTAAATGCATTACAACATCGTTTCGGTCTCATTTTGGGATGTCTATGTGGTACTTATGGCCAAAGCTCGCCTTTTGGGAGCCAAAATGAGAATCATGTCTAACCGTGTACACTGGATTAGGTGGTGGAGCTGTTTTGTTTCTCGGCCAAAAATTAGTTATTTATGTTTATTTTGTTCGCGTTTGAGGATGGTACCATTAGATATGTATATAAGAATAACATGACATGGAAGTTATGTTAGCGGACATACATCATTATAAGAACCTTCTCCTCCGATTTCAACATTTGGATAGACCAAGTTTTAAAAGGACGATGTACGTGGAAACAACGCTCTTTCGACAGCATCACCAAGTGTTAAGGAGACTTTTTCTCCCCTCATATTATCCATAATGATTCCATATCCCCCATGGAAAGGGATGAAAGGGATATGCTAATCTAAGCGTCCCAAAACGTTTTCAACCGCTCGAATTTTTAAGGCACAGTTTCCCACACTCTTTAGGACCTAGGTACTTCTCTCTCTCTCTTTGAACCTTAGAATTTTGCAGCAAACTAATGGCTTAAATTCGCAAAACACAAAGAAGCCATTAATCTATGGCTTTTCTTTATACTGAATTCTTTCCATACTGTTACTCTTTAAACATTCACTCAATAGCCTCTCCATTGCCTTGTCATCATCAAAAGTCCATTATTATCAGCTGCAAAAACCCTACCACAAATGACCGTATCTCTAGCAAGATAAGAGTTTCAGCTGAAACAAGATCAATTCATTTTCAGTCACTTGATTTTCAAGAAACCCATTTCATTAAACTCCTCAATAGGTCCTGTAAAGCAGGAAAATATAGTGAAACACTTTATTTTCTTGAATGTATGGTGAATAGGGGTTATAAACCGGATGTTATTCTCTGTACAAAACTTGTTAAAGGGTTTTTAAATAGTAGAAATGTTGCGAAAGCCGTCAGGGTCATGGCGATATTAGAGTCGCATGGCGAACCGGATGTGTTTGCTTATAATGCATTGATCAGTGGATTTTGTAAAATGAATCAAATAGAATCTGCAAATAAAGTATTACATCGAATGCGAAACCGAGGTTGCTTACCGGATATAGTTACTTATAATATACTCATAGGGAGTCTTTGTAGTAGAGGGAAGTTAGAACTAGCAAGGGAGGTTTTCAATCAGTTGGTGCTGTATGATTGTCATCCTACTGTGATTACTTACACAATTCTTATTGATGCTACAATTGCAGAAGGGGGCATTGATGAACCAATGAAGCTTTTGAAAGAAATGTTGTCGAAAAAGCTTCGACCTGATATGTATACTTATAATGCTGTTGTTAGAGGAATGTGCAAAGAGGGGATGGTCGATCAAGCATTTGACTTCGTAACGAATTTGGCTGAGCTAGGCTGTGAACCAGATGAAATCTCATATAATATCTTGTTACGGGCATTTTTGAGTCGAGGGAGATGGATTGATGGAGAGAGATTAATCGAGAAAATGATTTCGAGGGGTTGTGAACCGAATGTAGTTACTTATAGTATTTTGATTAGTTCATTATGTCATGATGGTAAAATGAAAGATGCTATTGCTGTACTGAAGACCATGATGGCCAAGGGGTTAACTCCAGATGCTTATAGTTTTGACCCATTAATCTCTGCGTTCTGCAAAGATGGAAGATTGGATTTAGCAATTGAGCTCTTGGATTTTATGATTTTTAATGGCTGTTCTCCTGATATTGTAAATTATAACACAATCTTAGCAGCTCTCTGCAAGAGTGGAAAGGCCAATGAGGCTCTTGATATCTTTGAGAATCTGAGTCGAACAGATTCCCCTCCGAATGTGAGTTCATATAACACAATGATAAGCGGGTTATGGAATAGTGGTGACCCAAAAAGAGCTTTAAACATGGTCTCAGAGATGGTAGATAAAGAAATAGACGCTGATCAAATAACATATAATTCTCTAATTTCATGTTTGTGTAGGGATGCAATGGTGGAAGAAGCGATCGAGTTGTTGATAGATATGCAGAATAGCGGGTTTAAGCCGACAATTATAAGTTACAACACTTTGTTACTAGGTTTGTGTAAGATACATAACATTGATATGGCCATTGATGTACTCGCAGTGATGGTGGAAAATGGGGTTCGACCAAACGAAACTTCTTATATTTTGCTTATTGAAGGCATGGCTTATTCTGGATGGAGAGCTGAAGCTATGGAGTTGGCAAATTCACTTGTTTCTCTAGGTGTTGTTTCTAAGGATTTCTTCAAAAGATTGAACAGGACATTTCCTATGATTAATGTATACAAAGATCTCTCTTGAACAGGACATCAAGAAATAGTTCTATTTTGTGGCTATACTTTTCCAGATCAAGCTAAATTCATGGTTTATTTTTGATGTGTTCTCACCATATTACCAAAGTGGGGTTTACTAATTACTCACGGGTTAATCCCAATTTGTTTTTGTTTCTTTTCCTCAGCTGCTTCAGCCATGCTGTGGAAAACTTGACCCAATTGTTAATTTCGTTTAGCAAATTTTAGCGTTGCAGATCACTGCAATGTCCAAAGAATCACAAGATCAACTTACCCACTATATTATAGGATTATAATGGATGCTTTTGTAAATGATTCTCAGACTTTTTCTTGGGTGAAGGCAATGAAACTTATTGAAATTATCGATACGTAATTTTCATTATACAGGTTGGAATGTTGTCATAGCAAATCTTTCTTAAAGATTATGAGAAGACCAAATATATTCAAGATATATTCAGAGAAGGAATGAAGATATTCAAGAATGGTTTGTATCAAGCTCATTAGTTGTCTATGTTCATATTTATGTAGATCAGGAGTTTTACGTATTCATTGTGTTTTTATCTTATTTCTTTCTTTGAACTCTTTCCAAATCTTGTTGTACTACTACAATATAAATAAGAAGATTACCTAGCCTCTTCCTCATCATGGAAGAAACAGAAATCCCTGTGTATCATTCATCTATCAATTCTAAATTCAATATGGTATCGACTGGGAATACCGATCAGTCACACATTTCAGAAACCAACAACATCTCTTCCGCTGCTAATGAGAATTCCAATACTCATTCTTTCACTCACACCATACTCACACCATTCACCAATCCCCTGGATCTCCACCACTCTGATAACCCAACATCAATCTTGGCTACTCCTTTGCTAACTGCTGAAAACTACGGGATACTAAGTCGTGGTGTCTCTCTCGCTAGCGACAAACAAGATGGATTTTATTGATGGAACCGTGAAAAAACCAACTAAGGATACATATAACCTGTGCAAATGGGAGCGATGCAATTATATGGTTAGTAGCTGGTTACTAATTCTACTGTTCCTGACATTCGTTAGAGTATGCTGTATTGTGAATCAACAACAGAAATTTGGACATATTTAAGAGAGCGTTATTCGCAATCCAATGCTCCAAAAGGTTACCAACTGAAGCATTCAATTGCTTCTCTGAATCAAGAAGGACAAGATGTGTCCTCTTATTTTACAAAGCTTAAGACACTGTGGGATGAACTCAACCTCCCTCACTGTTGTTCAACCATGTATCTTTGGACATGGGAAAGATCGAGAAATGATGGAACGTTTTTATCAGGATTGCGCAATCGAATTTTTGCAAGGGTTACATGACGCTTTTCTATGGTACGTAACCAAATCCTCCTTATGGATTCTTTTCCTTCAACTAGAAAGATTTATGCTCTTGTTTGTCAGGAAGAAAAACAACAAGATATTAATTCTCTTGTTATCCCCACTGTGGAATCTGCGACACTTAATGTCCAGCGATTTTAAGATTGCACAAGTACCTCCAACAAAAGGCCTAGACCTCACTGTGATGATTAAGTTACACTAGAGAGCTTATTCAAAGTAGCTTAATAGACTAGAAACAAGTAGAGAACTTATTCTACGAAGTGACCTTGGAGTCTAATAGACTTGTTGAACTCATAGCTTATCTAGGGTTATTAGTAAACATATTTTGAATAATATTTGGTTGGCTCATGTTCACTAGTGGAGAAAGAATCCTTAATCATTATCATCCTCATATTTACATTCTTTTATTTGTTTTTCATAGTTTTCATAAATTTAATCGGTAACTTTAACTTAACTCTCCCTTAGGAACGAACTTGTTTATCATTATTATACTAGTTAGTGTAAGAGAAGTAAGGAATATATTTTTGACAAGTTTGACACCTCGATCACTCACCCTGTGATGTTACTGTAAATTGGCCTTTATCATTGATGAATGTACGATTGAATCGCATCTCAGGATTTTTCAGGATTTTTGTTCCTCTGTCAATCTCTATATGAAGAACTTGCTGGGCAGGATTATCGGGTTGTGTTGGCGGCGGTGGGGGGAATGCCAGAAACTCTTCCAGTTTTCCTCTCCGAACAGGTCGTGCACGATCATCTCCATGTTCCTGCAATTTTCAGTGGTATGACCATGAAATTTATGATAATCTCAATACTCATGACTATATTGTGAAGTAGGTGGATCCACCCCATGTTAGGAGGATCGCTGATTTCTCTCATGGACCTATATTGCTCGATTGTTCGGGAGATAATATATAAAGGTGTATTCAATCTTGGAAGCTTTCAATCCTCAAACTTTGGCTCATTGAAATTTCTATCATTGCATATCTGGTCTCCAAACCTTCCTCTCCCGGGGGGGTCCTCCCACGGTCTGTTCTACCTTGATGATTCGTTGTTCGCGCAGCTCGTCCTTCAATATGGCTCTACTCTCTGCTTGCTCCGATATTCTACTAGTAGAATTTTTCCTACAACATTTGTGGTTCGCTGAGTGAAGTCCTTCATCACCGATCCACTTGCCTCCCTATGTATATTTTCTAGGGAGATGTATTTTTCCTGTATCTCCCTCAGGTCTCATATCGTGCTCGTGGGGCACTGCAGATTGCATGTATACAAATCTTTCTTTTCCAGCGTTTTAATGAATCCTTAGATAAGTTTTTTAGGCTTCCCTTGACTCCCAACCTCGCTCCATAGCTGATCTCTTCGTCTATTTACTAAGATCCACATGCTTTCCTTTGGTATCATTTTTAAACTAAATAATTTTTCGACTCACGGTCTCAACAAATTATTGTACATGAACATTTCTAAGAACGTTGTCTCCAGGTCTTGGAATGAAAAAATTAAGTACTCTGGGAGGGCATTAAACCATCTTAAGGCTCCACCCTTTAAGATCTCCAAAAATAAATTACATATGACTTCATGTAAATGTTCTTATCGTAGGAAAAACCTTTTATATGCCTTCTACACAGAATTTTCCATTCCATCGAAGGTACAACTGAAAACGGACATTGAACACTTCACTGAGAGAGGGGAGTACAAGATATATTCATCGAAGGGATATCGTTTTCCTCCACCATAGCTTCGTTATGGTGTATCCTTTTCCTTGATTTCATGTAAGTCAAGCTCCAGTTCGCTGCGCCGCTTCCTCACTTGTTTTTCTTCCGAACTCTCCCATTGTCCATTGACTTTTTTCTTCACTGCTTCGGTGTTCTTGCTTGTATGGGATCTTTGTAATATGTACATGTGAGTTCGTTTGTTTTACCTCCCCATATGTATTATGTTTTTAGGAATTAGTTATTGTTTCTGTCGCTCGAACTCCCTGACACATTTTTTCTGGGCGGCATGATCTTTGGCTATTTTTGGTAGCACTTCGGTGGGTGTAGTTTCGCCATATTGTCCTGTTTTACCTTTTCCATTTGATCCATGGTTATCTCTTATCCCTGAGTTTCCTGGTTGATCAACGTGATCATCTTCTTCATGCTCGTTGTGTTTAGGGTCCTCTCTGTTATGGTTAACCTGGTTGCCGACATCTCCCGTAACAGTTTAATCATGGACTGGTGTACTACCATATTTTCCGAGTACTTCTCCATTCAATTCATTACTCCTCGTCACCGTCCTTTGTGGTTCTTCTTAGCTGGGTTTATCTTGTCTGCTTTAAATGCTATTATGATCAGTTATGCTCTTATGTAATAATAAAATCTTTTCCTTTGCGAGAATATGATAATACTGATTTTAGAGATGGTATAAATGCTAATTCACTGGTTACCAACTATTGGCCCCAGTACTTCATCATATTGAATGCAGATCCTATACAGGGTGACAAAGAATGTCCTAGGATCTAGGTCTTGATAAGATGTACCCTCTGATCTTATGATTAATAATAAAGAGTTTAACAAATCCGAGAAAGATATCACGTAATATTATCTTAAAGCTAAGAGTGTCGTTTTAGGATTTACAAACTGGCCAACTTAAAATAGTAAGTTGTATTTTCGAAAAATCTCTATCTCGATGCCTTATTTTTAGCAAACAAAAAATTATTTTTTCAAGATTTTCTTCTCATTGAGTCAGAAAAGCTAATCTTTATCTACACTTTTAGCAGATCTAAGCTTTCCCGAGGATGATGACTCCTGAGAAATTTAAGATTTACTTTTTCTTCTTTTTCCAAACATTTAAAAACAAGAATCAGAAACATTTTTAACGGGAAAATATGATTCTAGCCCTTTTAGCAATTCTCGACTCCCCTGGAAATTATGGATCTGAGGATCTCTGAGGTTTAACTTTTCATTTTCAAAAAAAAAAAATAAACAATAAGAATATAAAAAATGATCAAATGAAACCCAGTTTTCAAACTGGGAAGGATACATCCTTTTAAACTTTTTCCCATGTTTCTAGCGTGAAAATGTAACTGCAAGAAAAGCCTAGAACTACACCGAAAGAGATCTAGGTTGATGATTTGTAAGGTTAACTTTTGAGAAATAAGAATTACGGGAGATAATAATATAAAGTAAAAGACACAAGTAATTTTACGTGGTTCGAAGTTAAAACCTACATTCACGGGAGTGATTCACTATGATATGATAGTAGTTACAAGCATTTAAACTTTTACTCTTAATAACATGTTCACTCTTAGCTCTGATTTCTCTCTATTATCCAAATATCAACCCCCCCTAAATATTCTTATCTTTATTTTATAGACATTTTTACTAGTACTGGATGATAATTCACTTTTCTTGCTGAGCCTCAAATGGAATACCGACTGAACATCATCATCTACCTTCATTCACTGGGGCACGCTAATGCTGGGGATGTGAGTTCCGCGAAGCATAAGAGGTTATCTTCGCCGAAGCTATTTTCATTTGTATGACCATAGGAGAATCTCCTTTCACAACCTACCCAATCAACCGGGTCTTCCACGAATATGATCGTTCTGACTTTCATTAAATGCTCATCTACCCACTCTAAACTTGGCCTTTGATCTTGGCATAACTTTACACATTCCCTTATCCTAGAAAAGTGGTAGGGATATCGTTTTAGGTTAAAGTAACTCTTGTAAATGTATTAAGTATTTCACCCTCATCTTAGCACTTATGTATAGCGATGCTATTTTCTTCCCATAAACTACCAATTACTGTTGTTTCTGCTTCCACCTGATACTACTACCAATCCTAAAAAATTATATCCATCAAATTCATTTTGTTGATCATCATCAGAATCATTCTAAATTGTACATTGGAAATAGATATATCAACTTTCGATCTCAAATTAGAGTGTGAAGCATATAAATATGTTGAGAAACTAGAAAGGAATTACACAAGGGTATGTAGTACCCAAAGAGCCTTCATAGACAAATTTATTTAGAAAGGAAGATACAAAGTGGTCCCTAATGGTAGTCGAATATGTTCCTGATTGACTTCCGTCTGTAACATGGTTGGAAGAGCGTCTCCTGCTTGGTTTCCTTCCTTGTAGTCATAGTTGATGTTATGTTGCGGGATATGTCCTATTCGTTGCTTGATTTCTAAGATCATACTGAATATGTATCATGGCGGTTCAGCGTCGGTGCTTATAAAAAGAACTAAGTTTTCTAGATCCGTTTCGAAGTGGACTTTGGTCCATTGGATATCCAGTATAGTTCTTGAAACCATCAACATGAACCAATTTTCCGACATTAAAGCGGTTGTGATTTCTAACTGTTGTGCAAGAGTTGTTAAGGTAGTTGCATTGGAATCCCTGCATATGAATATGTCCCTGGAAGGATCGGGGTGACCTCTAGTCGCCCCGTCCGTGTTACTTTTAATCCAATCTCCCATGGGGCAGTCCATCCCGCTGAAATAATCGTTGTAGTTTGCATGGATCTGTTTGGGTTTGCAGGTGGTGGTAGATATGGTAAATGAGGGGGCAATATGTATTTTTCCCAGGTAAATTCTTGTTGTCGAAGAAGTGCTATTTTGGACTAGTTGTTGGGTGATGTTGTTTCCGGGAAATCCATAAGGACCATAACATGAAGCAACAACAGGTGGTAAATATCGTAGGGGATTGAAGTTGTACAATTTTATGGATTATAGTGTTCAAATGGAGAGTGGGTGAATGTTGACATTGGGATGGGGGTAGTATGATAGTAGCGTGGTAAAGGTATGCCAATCCTCCATGGCGACCTAACATTGCAGGAGGATTGGATAGCTATTTCAGGAGCGGCATTGTATTTTGGGAAGATGTTGGAGGTGGTGAGATGAATTTTGTTTGACCTGTATTTTATTCAACCCACAATTCCTTAAAGTAGTTCTCTTCGACTATCTCCTCAACACGTACCTCCCAAGCTCGTGCACTGGTTGGTCGATGACGTGCCCCACCATCTTTTTAGTTACCTACTCTAAGTAACCGTCTCAGCTCCCTTAGTCAAAGGAAGGTCTTCACTATGTATTTACAGTCTCTCGTTTACCACTTCGTTTCTCTTTTTACCACGCATATTCCCCTTAGTGTTCTTGATGTCATACAATTCCTTCAGACGTTCCTCAGCGGAAGAAGAGGAAGAGATAGAAGGAAAAACATCTCAAGTGGGGTCTTATTCTAGCGGGCCTCTTCCCTTGCCGTCTGATGGTCAATTATATTCTATTAGGTAAATTCTTTGCAATCGAGATCTATTTGCTGCTATGCAGCCCCCAGTCTTTTCCGATGGTACACGAATCACACCGACTGACGACCATTTTGATTATTGTTTGACCAACCCAACCTTAATACCCTTTTTTGTGTCTCCTAAATGGCTTATGCACCCTGAGGAAGGGGGTGTCCTCCCCCTTTACGCTTTCAACAAGATTATGTGTGTGGCCATTCAATGCGGGGATTATCTCCTTCCAACTATAGAGTCGCGCTCTTCAACTGAAACTTCTCCCTTTTGGAAGTCTTGGGTCACACACATCCGTTCCAACCCTGGATATTTAGCTATGCTCCGATCTTTAGGAATAGACGAAGCAATATAAGCCTCTCTTCATCGTGTAGTGGTCAAATGTAAAAGTGATATGGTTAGACTCTACTCGCGCTGGATCCTTCGAGTTTATACTTTATTTTTTGCCTGGGGTGATGCGACTCATGTATTGGAGGATGTCGTGGCATTGATGGGGTTGCCGATTCAGAGTCTCACCTATATCATGAGGCGACCATCTTCGAAGTTATGGACGATGTAGACATGGTTCTATATGCTTATTTGATTGGCTGTAAAGGTAAATCCCGAGAGAAGGTCATTAGGTCGGGAAAATCAGCTAAGGGGAAGTCTAAGGTTACCCCTGCTTCATAAGCAAGAGAGAAATCCACATCCCACCCTATTGTTGGGAAGATGATGGCTGATGCTATAAAGGATTCTGTTGTTGTTGTACCAAGTGATAGACATATTTTTATGTCTTATTTGTCTCAATTCTTTATATTGATAGTGCTCGATTGTGTACTAATTGTGTTTGTATGGATTTTTGGAAAATAAACTATTGTGGAACAATCGGCTCAAAAAGTTATAAAGGCACCCTAAAATTATTAAAGACACCTCTAATTTGGATAAGGGCACCCCAATTACTAAAGGCACACACCTTCTTTCATTTCAAAGTAAAAAAATTGGCAGGAAAGGTTTATTCTCACGTACTCATAATCTGTGAAGATCAGAATCGAATATTTATGGGAGATTTTTATGGTTTTTAAGACAAGATATCTTCTTGTCTTAATAAGGGTTCGAAACAGGTGGGACACTCGAAAGATAACCAAGAATATCTCGTCTCTAGTCAAAAACAGAGAACAATTATTCACGCAAAAGAAAATATATTCTTTGAATATTTGCAAACTCAGAATTTCTTGCTCGAGTAAGGCAACAACATTAAGTCCTTTTTATTCTTGCGTCTTAAAACTGGAAACAACATCATCAAGTTCTTAATCACCGAGATATGATTCTTATTGATGTGAATATGTTCTCGACAGATTTGAGAAGATTGGAAGATTCGGGAGCTGTTGTTTGTACGAGGATAAATATGAGAGGATTACAGAGAGTTTGGGAGGTTTTGGAGAGCGAGGAATCAAAGAAAAAAAAAAGAATTAGATTGAATCTGAGTTGCATAGAGAAGAAGAAGAAGATCAAGTACAAAAGGCTTCTGAAGTATGTCGTAAATCCGTTACCTTTTTCATCTTCTTTTAACGCTTCAAAAAACAATCGTTTATTTCAGAACTTCTGTAACAGTGCTTTTGCAACGTAAAATTTGAATTAGCAACATCTGCTTGTAACAGTGAGTCTGCAACTCCTATACACCATTGCAAACTTGTTGTGTTGTTATTTTCTCTCTTTTCATCTTTGTAAACAACTTTTGAGCCATGAATCAATCTTTTGGGATGTTGTTTATCATGATGAGATAATTCTCACTTAACCGAGACAATGGAGGAAGCTACTTACACATGATTGATGGGTAATATTTTTTTTTATTTACTCTAGTTTTATTTTTAATTCACTTAATCATTGTTTTTGCAGAGTTTTAATTCGAACACATGGTTTTCTTAATTATTTGCCATTCAGTTTGATAGGTTATGCTTTGTTAAATTATTTGATGACCTATGCTTTGTTAAAACCTATCTGATTATTAGTGAGTTGGGATAAAAGAGGACTTAAAGATAACTAGAGTATTGTAAATCTTAGTAAATCAATTCAATCATTAGTAGTAGTGGAATCCAAAGTATTGATTGCTTTTAATCTTATTGATATCACTTTCAATTTAATTTTCTTTATTTTTAGATTAAAAATTAGGTTTAAAAATCAAATCTTCACAAGTCTTTAACGAACTTTATTTACCACATCTATAACATTATCACCGAGACGACCTACTCGAGGTGGAGCCCTTTCTGACTGCGGTACCAAAGTGAGTAATAACAAACACTTTTTCTTCCCTTTATGGGTGAAGTATTGGGCTCCAAGTCCCGTAGACGGGGAGGTTAGCTCTCCCATCCAAAAGGAAAAGAATGATCGTGCTGAACTAGCGAATTTTCTTCTTTACTAGTTTTTTTTATGACATTTTCGAGCACAACCCCCGTGACACCATCAAGAACGAGATCGTGCCGATGGCTGCACTGATGTCACGAGGTATATCATTTCCTTTAGCGACCATGTTCTTGGGTGGTTTGTATCGTCATCTCGATCTCCTCTGTAAAGCCATTCAAATGGTGGACGCTCGTCACATCGTTGAAACTTTTGTCGCAGAAAAATTCCTTCAGGCTTGGGCATGGGAGCATTGTCTAAACTCTGCCCCTTCGATTAACGATTTAGCCATTCATTGTGAGGAAAAGGGTTGAGAGAGAAGATGGCACCTTCGATATAGTTCCGACTTCTTAACATTACCCTTGCATGGCCCTGTGGCGCGGGAGAGGGAGTTCATTCGGGAATACTCTTAAGGACTATATGGATGCAGACAAGGATTTCAAGCCTCTTCCTTATCACGACGTCCGTTCTGGTTTTCTCCCCTATGATTTTACTACTGAGATTGGAATGTGACTCTGAACTCTAAGCAATCTTTAACGAGTGATGACTTTGAATCTGTAATGGCTGTATTGCCTGATTATCTCCCTGGTTTTTACTTGGGTAACTTCATAACAATGTCCTATAATTCTGATCGTGTGGCTCAGCGGTTGGGATTTGACAAGGGGTCCCATTCTATTATCCAGATTCATATTCTACCGAGGAGACTGATATTAGAGCTAGTTTCGATCGCTATGTGTTTAACAGAGAGATACCTTTAGCGGATCGATCGATTCACTTTTCTTTCTATCAACCTTCACTGATACGAAAGCTCTTTGTTTCTCCCAATTAGTATTTGTTCCATGCAGAAATTCGGAAACAAGCTATGAATTTTCTTTTACATGAACTAATTCCTCCACCTATACTATCCCCGGATGACCTCAAGTTGATGCATGTGCCGGGTCGTATCAAGCTGGATGGGCTGGGAGCTACCAAGTTAGGTCTTATGCCCGGTTCAAAGGTTGTCCCTTGGTTCCTTTGACTACTAGTTGAATTCCCCTGGCTAATCATGAGTTGTCGAGAAAGGGGGTTAGAAAGGAACAGATGCCCCCGTCCTCCACCTCGAAAAAATTTGGGCAAGGTCCAAACTCTTCAGCCAGCTCCGGGCTCTTCTAATCAGGTATATTTTGTGTCTGGTTCTCCTCTCTCCTTCAAAAGGATTTTTTTCCTTCTAATTTTGTGTTATCAGGGTGATTTCTTTGTCGGCTTTATTGGGTACAAGCCTCGCTCCTTTATGGTGGAAGAATATCTTAACATTCCTGAACATGAGTGGTTGCCTCATCGTAAGGCTAAAAAACCTAAGCGTGATGCGGGAATCCTACCAACTCCGCATATCCCCCGGTCTGTCTTGAATGATGCTTCTCCTATGTCTCCTTTACAGGCCAAAGATTGGGTTATCACCAGTCCGACTTCTTTCTCTTTCGTGGATCATATACATAATTTGGGTGTTGATTTGTCCAAGGATGGTGGTGCCGTCTCCTCACGTTTACATGTTGTTTCTCTTAATCCCCTGGTGTCCACCACTACCCGTTCTCAGAATCATCCCCAGGAGACACCTACCAGCCTGTTTGGTTCATGTATTTGTGGAGGTCATCTTATTCTCATCCCGGTATATCTCAGGACCATATGCCTTCTGACGAAAATCTGTCTCCTTCTGGTAACTATTGTCTTTTTTGCTTTCCACATGTCACTTTCTTTATTTCGTGTTTGTCCTTTTTGATCTGGTGATAAGGCATATATATTTTATTTTCCTATTTATACGTCCATTTTTTTTATCCTATCATATGTTTGTTTCGTGTTTTTATTTTGTTTATTATCCATTATTTTTTTTATTTTTTTTTTAAGTTCTGCTGATGGTTCGAAGTCGTCTTCGGGTTCTTCTCGTCTTCTTTTCGATCATTACGACCCTTCTCCTACTCGCGCGTCGTCTCCTAATCCCCAACCTTCTGAGGTTAGTTTCATTCATTCATTTTTATTCATTTTTTTAGATACTCTTTTTACTCTTTCTGATAGGCTCTTAATTTATACAATTCTATCACCTTATTTATATTTTTTAGTTATTATTATTGTACTAAATTCATCATTTTAATGTTAATATATGGCTCGCATAAATCCAAAGTTATAAGTTAAACACGTTTAAAAGAGATGTTAATTGGTAAAAGTTATAAGTTAAACACGTTTAAAAGAGATGTTAATTGGCGTTTACGATGAAACACAATCCAAGTGCTTCTCACGGAAAAGAAGTGTTAACTGGCTGAACGTATAAAGTCAGTTGAAATGTGGACGGTGGGACAAGTACT
>JAJJMC010010614.1:8565216-8581324 GCA_023531435.1 Papaver californicum | reverse complement strand
GGGGCTAACCATCATGCATGACGGGATGAATACCGATTTTACAGCTTTTTTATTGGTGGTCGATTCGTCCTTCGACTTAGGTAGCGGGGTAAGCAAGGTGGTTGGCGCTTCTTCCACTTCTTTTGGAATATCATAGAATACAACATCCGCCATGTATGCTTCTTCCGACCCAAAGGGGTTATTGGTTGCTTCGATCTGATATTGTTTTCCTCCCATGTGCGTCTTTACGCACTGGTGATAAGTTGATGCCACAACTTTGTGTTTAAGCAACCATCCTCTCCCTAGCAATACATGAAAAGTCGTATCATTTTCTAATACATAAAATGGTTGAGACCCTTTATTAAGCCAAATCCTCATTATTGTGCCGACAACTCCTATAGCGGTTTGAATATTTCCTCCGAACCCTTTGATGTGGTTACGTGCATCCGAATAGGCGATCGTTGTACGCCCAAAATCCCTAGCTTGTGAAGCGAGATCAGATTCAAGGACGCACCTCTTTCGATAGATGCTCTTTTCAAATGTTGCTTGTTGATGGTTGTCGTAAGGTAAAACAAGCGGAGGTGTTCTCCAGGGTAACATATATCATCGTCTGTGAAGGTAATCGTCCCCTTAGGTGTCGTGCTATATGGTATACCATCCGCTATTGTTGCTCTGACTTTTGCCGTTCTTGAGTCTGGTTCTCGCTGAAACCTAGCGAGTCAAAAAATTGTTGAACCAAGATTGTTTTGGAAAACTTCTCTATTTCGCACGCCTTTTCTTCTACCGGTTCCCAGGGTCTCCAGATGTCCTCTAGTGGGTTGTGTGGTAGCATCATAACCTGGTGCTGGGGGAGCGGATTTTTGTTGATTTCTTGCCTTTTAACCTCAATCTCTCCCGCGTTCCTCTTTCGATGAAAGATGTCGCGAAGAGAGAAACACTCCTGAGTCGGGCGATCCACTCGGCGATGGTAATGTAAGTATCTAGCATTGTTTATGCCAACTTTATTGATATCCACAACCAAAAGTGGTAGTGTCACTTCCTGATTCGCCACCCACTGTTCGAGCAGGCCGCTGATTTGTTCTCGGCTACACGTTATGGGCGGTAATCGATTTATATCCGTTATAGGCCCTCTGTTACCTCGCCCTGTATTGTAGGGATAAAACGCGGGAAACCTTCTCGCATCAGGGTTGATCATAGCACGACTGCTGAATGCTGGTACTGACGTGGTATTGACCGAATGTTGCCACGTGTGATCCATATTACCTAGGGTCAGAACGTCCGTGCAGTCTGCTATTCTGGCTTCCACTTCCTCTAATTCTACGAACGTCTGGAACTTGAAGTTAGCAAGATTCCACTTGAACATAGGTGTCATTTCGTGTACACAGATTTCCACTAGAGTTTCTTCTTTGTTTTCTTCATGACACTCGAGAGAGAGGTTCCAGAATCGCGTGATGAATTCTCCGATTGCCTCCCCCATTTTTTGGTTACACCTGCTGAGATCAATCATCATGACCTTCTTCTTGAATAAAACTTTCTTAAGAACATCGTACTCATTGCTGACCACGACTCTATGCTTCCGAGCTTCAGGTTATCATACCAGGTGAAAGCTATGTCGGATAAATACTTAGGGAATTCTCTTAGGTACAATTTTCCGTCGGATGCGTACGCATTCATCGTTGACAAGAATCGACTAAGGTGTTCTCGAGCGTTTCCTCGTCCATTGTAGGTCTTGAACTGGGGAGACGTATACTCTTCCGGGTACTGATACTCGGATACCTTGACCGAGTATGGGGTGTTCATGGAGTCATAGCTATCGTGCTTGACTACTCTATAATGTTCTTCCAGGTACTTGGCGATCGCCACTTATGATTCTCCTCGGGAGGATCCCTCTTCATCTGGTGTTTTCCTCGTAACCACTTCTTCTTCTTCCGCATGTCTCATAAGTTTCTGAATCTCCTGTTGACGCCAATTGTGCCCTTCCATCTCAGTCTGCATATCCTGTAAAGTTTGCTTCAGTTGAGTATCCTTCTTTGGTTGTTGTTTATTCTTGTTGACCAGTGTCTCTACCTTTTCTGCGTGAGCTGTTTGTACGATTTGCGTGTTGGCGATGGCTTGTCTTGGTGGCTCGTCGTCACCACTTACGTCTTCTATTATTACTTCGTCGTTAGTCGGTTAGTTGGTGGTATAGCTGGAGTGTCTTTCCCTGAGTGCATCTTGCTGGACTAGAGACGAGTCTCCCACTGTGGTCGCCAAATATTTTAGGGTAGATAAGTAAAGGGGAGACCAGTCCTAGCCACGACAAGAACTACACCTTTCCTTCTATTGGTAGAGAGAGAAAAAGAGGATCCCTTCTTTGTACTATCCTTTTTCCTTTTATAGACTCTCCTTCTTTATCACCTCCTGACATACATCTGCCTTTAACCCCTTATTATTGCTAAAGTGTCATCTACTAAATCTCTTAGCTTCTCTTTTTATTCCTCTTCTGTCTTCATATTTCCATGAGAATATTTCTAAGTATTTGGGTTTAACTCTTAAGCTCCTAAGGTAGTGATGAACTCAAGCCATTTAGTTAAAATGACTGCCCTTATCCATGGGTAGTCATTTTTCAGGTATCAACAATTCTCGCTGCCGCCAAAGGTGGAAGTTGAGAGATTTTTTTTTGGTCCCAGTTCTGGGTTATTGGGTCAATGATATCCGCAATTGTATTAAAAATTGGGCATTGGTTTTGGTTGAGAGGTTTGTACTGTAGAATCCAGTTTTCCGCGATATGAGTCGCCATGCCGTTACCAATACGATAAATGATACGCTGCTTGATGATTGGAATGACAGACCAGTAACTGATATGCTGCTTGATGATTGGAATGACAGACCAGTAATTTCCATTATGCTGCTTGATGATTGGAATGACAGACCAGTAATTTCCATTGTGGGCTATCAGAAGAGTGAATGGTAATGTTTTTAGAGAAAATGGACTCCCGCTTAAAGTATTTTTCCTTGTAAAGACTTGCCCAGACAGAATACTTCAAGAATTACTAGACAAGCACATAGAGCTTGTGAAAGAATCCGTTGTCTTCATTTTGTAACTCAAGTTATGGGCCACGAATGTGTTTCAAGATTGAACCATGTTTGGTTTACATGATTATACAAATCTATAGAGTCAAAATAGAAATACGGAGAATGTATCAGCATACTTGAGTTACAGATATCATCAGCGGCAGGCAGGTCTCATAGTAATATCTGATGGACAAATCGAGCCATTACAATAACCCACTACCTCCTCAGTACAATTATTCGTGTTATCTTATGAACACTTCTTCTATCCAACCTCAGAATTTACTAAATGAGAAGGAATCTGCACCGTGTGGATTGTCTCCCTCTCTGTAGGATTTACCCTTGCACAAAGAAAAATACAGGAGTAGAAAGTAAGACAAATGAATAAAGAACCTACGGGGATATAGAAGAGAGCAATTTCCATAGAACTAGAATTTTATTCTTAACTTGTTAGAGTTGTCTACAAAACATATAATACAATCTCTAAGAATATAAACCAGATCCACAAAACTTTTTTCTGTTTTCAACAGATTGCCAACAGGATTTTGAAATTGAGAATTACCTCTGCTGGAAACATGCAAATTGCAATGCCAGTATTCTAACGCCCAACAAATCTGTAGACAGCATTGCAAATTTGTAGAACTCTTCATGCCATGTCTATTCAGTCTCCATATCTTCCTTAAGTACTTTCCATTCGACCAGTATATTACGTAACTTTGTAGCATCTTCTGTCATACCGGCAGCAGCAACTCCATTAACTAGGGCAGTGTAAATTATTTCATTAGGCCTGCATCGACTAGATACCATCATATCTAGAACTTCAATAGCAATTTCCACCTTACCATTTTTGCATAATCCCTGAATTACAATACCGTATGTACTGGTTCTGATCTTACGGTTTCTTCTGCCCATTTCCTTCAACATCTCCAATGCCTCCGCCAGCAGATCCACTCGGCAAAACCCCGCAACCAAAGAATGGAAAGTAATATCATCAGGACTAACCCCATGCTCGTTCATCTCAATGAATAGAGCCATTGCTTTCTCCATATCACCCTTCTTAGCTAATCCATCAATCAAGGTATTATAAGTAATCAGAACGGGAGAACAGCCGATGCGTCTTAACGATTGAAATATGTTTAAAGCCTCATTTGTCATTCCCTCCTTAACAAGGGTCCCAAGAAGAGTATTGTAGGTAATGATATCAGGAGTACAGTCCCGAGAAACCATTTGATCTAGGAAGTCAATAGCCCGATCCAAAAGCCCATTTTTGCATAGACCATTCAACAAGATATTGTAAGTAACAACAGTAGGATCATTGGAAGTCTTATTCATAATTGAGAGGACCTCATCCACTTCATCCCAATGCCCATGGCTACAAAGGCAATGGATAAGGGTGTTGTAAGTGATTGAATTTGGCTCCATCCCACGTGATAGAAGCTCAAAAATAATGAAGGTAGCTTCTTCATATTTCCCTTCCTTACACGTATAATTAATCAGAGAATTATAAGTGACTAAATCGGGATAACAACCCTCCATGGACATATCCTCCAAAACCTCCATAGCCCGTTCTGCACCGCAGTGCCTACAAACAAGCTCGATAAGCACAGTGAAAGTGATCAGATATGGAGGACATCCTTTTCTCAGCTGGTCCTTCCAAAACCCTATTGCCTGGTCATACTGACTGTGATCAAACATGCGCCGCAGAATGGTGTTATATGTGATCACATCAGGCGAACAACCACTCAAACCCATGTCTTCAAGAACATCTACAGCTGCCCTTATCTGTCCTTTTTTACACAGACCACCAACCAACATATTATATGTGATTACATCCGGCACCCCACCAGACATAACCATAACTTGCAATACTTTCATTGCTTTCTCTAACCTACCAACTTTGATCAAGCCTCGAATTACATTCACACATGTATTAAAATTGGGAACTTGACTTTTACGCGACATCACATCAATAAGATTCGATGCTTCTACTAATTTACCATGGCTACAAAAACTGTGAATGATATCATTGTTGGAATCCTTGCTATTGTCAATGAAAGGATACTCCGAGAATAAAACTGAAGTAGGAGGTCGGTGTGATACCACATTCGTTTCTCTTGGTTTCCTGTAAACACCACCAGGTACAGACCTTTCCAAATTTCGATTCTCTTTTCTAATCCCATTAACCTTTTCAACCAACAGTGTTCGTTGTTGTCCTTTACACTTGAACAAAAACCCATTGCTTCTGGAACCAGTAGTTGCTCTCCAATTTAAGTAAATATTGGATGATCCGGTCATCGCACCATTACCAGGCTTAGCGGCGCACACATCAAATCCTTTAAAACAAGAGGAATCACTTATAGACCCCATCATATTCTCCACTACCAAGAGAAGAACGAAACCACACTGATTTACTTAGTCATCTTAAGAATCAGATTAACATTCCTGAAATCAAAACATCAAAATTCAAAAACCCCATAAACCCCACAACAACAAAGTTCAAAATTCAGTTCATAAAAATGAAATTAGAAACATACAAATACTATAAATCTCGATGAAAACCAATGAAGATACACCAAAATTCAAACTTTTTAAAAAGATTTTACCGTACAAAGTGAAAGCAGAACTCACAAAGTTCGGTACAAGTAGATGAAATGAGAGCTTATACAGTTAAAAGGATAACGTAGTTGATAAATTCTTCTTCTTCTTGGATTGGATAAGTGTTCGGCTGTTCAGAGTAGCGAGAAAGGAGTTTTCTAGGGTTTATGAAGAAACAAAACCACTTTCTAACAGCAGCATCACATTCGTTAAAACCAAAGGGTTGCCTTAAAAAGGCAAATCGATATATGGATCTAACTTGCCGCATAGCCGCATAGGGATTAAAATAGTTCCGGGTTCTATTATGGATCTAAATTCTTTTTTTGTCGTGTCCGGAGTGTAAAGGCGAGTTGGTATTGGTAGGGCTGCACAGAATTGTGAACCGAAATTAGAACCTGTTATTTTTAAATTGTATCAAAATCCAACGGTATATTTACAGTTGTCAATTTTGGAAAACCGTCAGCCTTCTATTTCGGTTTTGTTATTACCCAAAATAGTATCGAACTGAACCGAAACCGAATATAATTTAGACCATTAATTTCTTATAATTTAGTCACAACAGTTTTATAATCCTCTTAAGTTTTATCTTGTTCTTCATTTTCTCTTTTCATCCAGCAGCCAACAACACTTTCTTCTTTCCTCTGATTTTCTTTTTCTCTTCCTCCTCTTTTAAAACCATGGCCACCACAAATAGATTTATCTTCATTAATTGATTTTGTTTCTCACCTTACCTATTGAAGTAGAAGTGATAAGAAAGTAGAAGAAGCCAGTAGGGTTCTTATTTCTTCGTTTTTTTTCATTTAAAAAAACAATTTTAGTGGAGAAATTTTGTGAAGCATACAAGATTAGATTTGAAACTGGTTTATATTCAATCAATAGCATGTATTAGTAAAGGTTACAATTTTAATGATTATAATTAATCTTATTCTTCATCTGCTTTGGGGAATTTTGTTTGAGTATTATGTAGCTTAGTTTCAATTTGAGATATTCGTATAATTTTTGTTGAATTATCGGTGTTAGATACTCCAAATTTTAGTTTTTAATAGGTTTTGGTTGTGATTTGTAGGATTAGGAAGATTTCATTGATGAGCCAATATGTAAATAGGAAGTTTAGTAATCTTTATTAAATTTGTATGAAATTGCAAAATCAAATAATTTTTTATAGTTTTTGTTTCTGTGGATTTGAGTTTATGCTTGAGGCATTGCTTATGTTGTGTATTGTTTTCTATAAAGAGTTATCTCATTTTTATTTTATTTTGTTCCCAGGGAATATCAACCAGACTCTTTCAGCAAGTCATGGAAACCTGACTCTTTATTTTGTTGAACTTTTGATGTATTTAATTTTGGAACAAACTTCTTATCAGAAGTTCATTATGTTTTTTTAATGTACAGTTAACTTTTAACGTAATTAAATTTTTTAAAACAAACTGCTTATCTTTAATTTTGGAAAACCACCTGTTAGATATGCAAAAATGACATAAATTAAGAGATGTCTTGAAAACTGTCGGTTTACCGGAACCGACATGTTAAGAATCGAACCGAGTCGGTATAAAACCAAACCGAACCAAACTGGTTGATGATAATCATCGGATTTTAAATCTTGATAACCGGAGTCTTCGGTTTCAAAACTGGTTGGCTCGATAACCGAGCCAAACCGTACCATGTGCAACTTTAAGTATTGGTGTGAGTTCAACTGTTATCTACACGAGGTTGAAAATGAAATCGGTAGATTATACGTCGCGAAACACTGGTAAATCCAGAACAAAGTTCAACCAAACATATTTTGTTCTTCGAAATCATAACAAAAAATATACTTCCTTTATTTTTTAAAAGTTGAGTTATTTCAAGTCTGCACAATCTTAAGGTAAAAAAAGAAAGGGATATTTTTAGGTCTTTTTTTTAATTATACCCTTATGATAATAAAATAGTAAAATTTAGAAATGATATATCTCTGATACTATGTCATGGATATTCGTAAACTTTATATCATTAGAAAGCATGTCAGAACACCCATGTAACAAATATAAACATGACTATCAAATTATATATTTTTTATACAAATAATAATTAATCAAAAGGGTAATTTTAGAAATATCGCTTTGTTAATGAAATAGTTAAGTTTTAGGAAAAAAAAGTTTATACTAAGTAGTTCAATTTTTGAGAAACGAAGTGAATATTAGATAAAGTGATAAAAATATTATTTAGAATTTAAATATAAATTTTTGGTAAAATAAAGATTTTACGTATAAGAAATCCTCAATTTTGGGTTAGTTTTGTAGTTTGTGGGAGTAAGGAGGTATTAGAAATAAGAAAAAAATTAGTTTCTGATATCCTTGTATGCTAGTAAAATATTGTAATTGTGTGGGGTCTAAGAGCATCTCCAATGACATTTTGATATATATTTTATGTGGTGACCTAAAGAATAAGGTATTTTGTAAATATAGATTACAAATAAAGTTTTCTTTTTATGAATATCCAGTGGTAATTGTATCAATATTAGTTTTAATAACAGTTGTTATTTAGTGGTAGGATACAAAATTTAAAATAAAATTGAAATAACTTTAAAACATAAAAAATGGATGATATGGATATGATGAGAGTATCTAAAAATAGATACTCTCATCTAAACTCAATTTTCAAATCAGATTGAAATTTAACCATACAATAATCATTGGAGGCGTTTTTTTTATAGGAGTTTCTAAAATCCAAGGTGTTATCAATTTTTTTAGATACTCATATTCCTTTGGATATGTTCTAAGATTATTTGGAACTGATAATATATACAATTTCCTTTTTTAACTAAAACCTATGGTCCCCGTATGCACACTTTTATTTTCACTCCTTTCACGAAATACATTTATCTTATTTTTTATTTTTATAAAAGTGTAATATACGAAAAAGAAAACATTTCACCAAAAAGAAGAAGCATTTAATTAGTTTTCATTTAACTTCTAAAAAATAATTAGTGTCGAAATTGCAGGATAATATCAATCTAACAACGAAAACCAATCCTACCTCATGCTTCGGTAGGACTTTATAAAGTTTGGCAGGGATCATCTACAATATGTTAAAGGATATTTAGACAAAAATTCTTCACCATTTCTTGATTAAGAATATATATATTAAAAACTCAATAATTGTCACAATTTTTTCCCAATTTAAAAACCATATACTGATTTTCGCACAAATAAACAGAGATAAAATAAAATTATAATAAAAACTCTAGAAAATTAAATTGCAACGAAAAAGTTGCCACCAACCCATTATGCCAACATTATAATTTTGTAGTATCTAGTTACTCACCAGTTTCTCATAGATCATGGTGTGGCATTCTAACAAATAGGGTTGTATCTATGCATGTTTTGAGGGCAACCATCAAATATAATGCAAAATACATATTTCTTTGCACTTAGTGCACGCAAGATGATAAGTGCTAGTTGGATTTCTTGCATATTTTCTTGTTTTATGCTTGTTTTCTAGTTTATGTCTTTTGTTAGGTGTATCATTTAAAAAGAAGTGGAAATAGCTATAAAAGTGAAGTCTACAAGTGACGAAGGATTAAAATCCAAGTGGAGATAAGAAAACTTGTTCATATCCAAAATTAATCAACTCCATCTTGAAGAGAATGGAGAGAGAGAGACGAATCAAACGAGCCAAGATTCACTCAATTCCGGTGTAAAATAAAGAAATTATGAACAAAACATATTTAGAGAAAATCATGGCAAAAAGTTATGTTTGTGAACTCAAATTTTAGGTTCGCAAACTTAAATGAGAAAAAGTTTTTGGAGAATTGTGTTTTGATTAGGTTTTTGAACCTAAAGGAAAAGTTATCAGGGAGTTATTTTATGATTAGGTTCGCGAATTCAAGTTTTCGGTTCACGAACCAACTTTATACGGACGATATAACCCTAGATTTGGAAGCGACCTAATTTTAGATAGTTTTCTCCGAGGATTCGAACACGGGGACTTCTACACTTGGATTTTTATGTAAGAATGTAATACCCCAATTCAATAGGTAGGGTTCGCCGAATGGAATATAAGTAATGGTTTGTTGTTTCCTATCACCGAGACCTTTTCAGCACAGTTGGCTCCAGAGTTGGAAAAAAACTCTGCAAATAAGCGTGCTCGTGCGAGAGCAATCTAGGGACAGGTGACCTTCCGAGAAGCTGCTTCTGGACGACCACAGTGGTGTCCTTTGAAGACCCCACACTGTCGGATGAACGCAGTGGCTAATTGGGGACAGTATCAGTGGAGGATCAGGTCATTACAAATGGTATCAGAGCCGACGATAGGTCACCCTGCCAAGGGTGAGAGAGTAAGCTGGACGTGGTGTTCCAGGTACTGGTCTCATGAGTGGCAGGGAACGTCGGAGATATGGACTTGTATATTCTGGAGCCCAGGACGGCTCCATTTTAAGGTGATAGTATTATAATACCCCAATTCGATGAATACGGTTCGCCGAATAAAATATAAGTAATGGTTTGTCCTTTCCTAACACCGAGGCCTTTTCAGCACAGTTCGCTCTAAAGTTAGAAAAAAACTCTGTAGTTAAGTGTGTCGGACGAAAGCAATCTAGGGATAAGTGACCTTCCGGAAAGCTGTTTCTGGATGTATATATTAATTTAGAAATTCAAGTTACGTTTCTTCCCTGATCCCCAAGTTTTTTGGGTAATAGCATATGCAGCATATCATGATTACATTGCACCATTTTAAATAACCCCGACTCTTTTCATCAAAAAGACATTCTCCAATGAACCGAAAAAAATCATTAAGTAATTTTCTTTCCGCAATCAATACCTTGTGCTTGTAAACGAATTGCTCGGATGCCATTGCCTTTTTCTCTATGGGCTATTTTTCATTTGGTACCCAGATTAAGAACATTGTTCACACTTATAATATATGTTGGATGTTTTATTGAAATACAGGCGAAACAAAATGAATATCCATGTTTGCAATACACCATCGTTATACTTTATACGACATTCAGCGCCCACATTCTTGTCAGAGTCAATATTAAACCTAATGCAATTATGTGTCAGAATTTACCATCATAATCCAAAATCGACTGTGTTGACTTAAAAGCATAACTACTAATATTAATCAAAAATGATATCATCCACGCCTCCAAAAGAATCAAGACTATCAACATGCACTGTTGCTTGACAAGCATGATCCGCAAATCCCATCTCAACAATCCTATACATACATGAATGAAGATCGTGAGCATATATTCTACAACATCAATTCATGCGTCTCACAAACAACTCACCATAGTTCGGAAGAATCACGGTCTGCCTCTTTACCCAAAACTTAGTTTCTCCATCACCTCTGTTAGTGGCGAGAGATTGAGATTGTTGTTGACCAACATACTCAACACCTAGATCCAGCTAGAGGTGGTGTAACAAAGGCACCATGTGGTGGGTATTCATCTACAGCTTATGCTGGTGAGTATGATTGAGGAGGGTATGCTGCTATTTTCAAGGAAGCAAAAGGAAAAACAATATTAGGGAGGAAGGATGATTCAAAATAGAAAGCCATCATCCCACATATGAAAAATCTAGTAACAATCATACTCAAAATTCGATGTTAAGCTATGATCATAAGTAATTAAAATTTAAGATATGGAGAAAAAAGTTGATTTGAGATTGAGATTGGGCCATGACCTGTAATCAATGAACAAGATAGTTGTTAGTTTTGTTCGTGAGGAAGAAAAACAGAACAACTTGTCTCTCATGCGTTTTCTCAAACACCTGCTCTGCATTTTGTTGGTGATGTAAAAATGGACTTACTGGTTATTCTTAAACCCCTTGTACCTCCTTCCCTGCATTGTTTTTCAAATTTAAAAACAACCCACATTCCTAATCTATCTCAACCACTCAAACACACCTTAGTATTCTATCATTCATCTCTGTTATCAACGACAGACAACCAACTCTATTCAACTAATTTCATGGTTTAAAATTTTCCTAAAACTGAAATTAACCAAGTAACTTATCCTGACACTTCTCAAGCCCTCATTTAAATACCCCTCTAATCATTCACAGATACCGAATATGATTCACATCATTTTGAAACCCAATTGAAACCATAATTGGAAACCAGATTGAAACACTTATTAAATCTCTAATTTAAAAGCCAATCACTAGTAAACCCAATTACCCCTTTGTCTCAACAGATCCTTCTTAGATTCGAATGAAAAGGAGAAAGAAAGGAGAAGAAAAGAAAATGGTAGATTTTTCTTTGATTTGTGTCAAAGAGAAATTTTGAACAACCATTGATAGTCGGTTAAAAAGATCTCATCCGTCAATTTTCTTAGAGATCACTTAACGAGAGATGCTCAATTTTAAACCGTGGTGCAAGTTTATAACATCAAATGCAAGTCATAGATTTAATCTCTAGATATATGGTTAGATTAGATAAGTAAAAGGTAAATAAGTAAAATGACAAACAAAATATCTTATCGGTCAGTGACAAGTTGACCAAATTCGTGAGAAATTGACTGAGATAACATATTTGAATGAAAAAGTGGACGACAGGCCTATATTCAAGATGTTAAGGCCTATATTCAAGATGTTAAAAAAAAAGAGGCCTATACTTATAAACCGGGTTTTTCAGTGGATCCATATTGTTAAATTTTCCTAAAAGGAATTTCAGGGATAATTAAGCAGACTTGTTATCCTACGGTTGGTGATAATATGTGAATAATGACGCATAAAGAAATATACTACTTCAATAAATTTTTAGCAACGAAAAAGGAATCTTCGAATCTCTATCTCTCTATAGCTTACAAGCTAATCAATTTCAATGCTTTGTTACTTACTTTTCTTTCAAACCTAACTCCCGGTTACTTTTATAATTTAAAACTCACTGTTCTTCCTAGGAATGAACCTTACTTATATAATATTACTAGTTATATAGGTTGAAACTAATTGAATTAATTTGTTGTGCTCACGATATATATCAAACTTTGGCACGCTACCGGGGAACAGTCGGTAGCTTTTAGTTGTTATTTCTTTTTATTTTACTTTTGTTTGTAGGATTTATTTTTGGTTTGTAACTTTATTTTCTAGATTTATTGTTTCAGGTGATTAATCTCTGGCATCCGAACGTTGGGATTACCAACGGTGTGGAATTACTACTCGTACAGGAACAATACTTCAAAAAAAATCTACAAAAGAGATGTTTGGTGCAGAGAACGAAAACGAGTGAAATGCTCCACCTCAAGAGAAAAAGCTACTAGAGTTAACATCTCCATGTTTGGGGCACCCCTTCCCTTTGAATTTGAAATCACGAAAATGGCGGGAAGTTTGGGTTTCACGTGAAAATCTTCCTGAGTTGTTTGGAATCGAATTCTAAGGGATTTGGAAGTGAAATATGAGTTACCCAAGGGAAGTAAACAACCAAAACAGGATCAATACACGTCACAAAACGTGTTTCACCCGGAAAAAATGGTTGCAGAAGTGAATCAAGCGGAAAAAGGAATTTGACACTTTTTAGAATTTACACGTAATTTGAATTTGATAATGAGTTGTTTGGAGTCCTTATCGGTTCTCTAGGGTTTCTAGGGTTCACTAATACTATGTATAGCCAAGAGAAACGAGAAACAAAACAGCCAGAGCCACCGAAAAATTCCAGGACAAAATACTTCTGCTGCTGGTGAAGAAGAAGGTGAAGAACATAAGTCTCTAGGGAATTGTCGCTGATACTGTCGCTAACACAGTCCCTCAAGCAGTCCTATTTTTGAAGCACCTGAAGTCCGTTCTTTATTCCTGTTTCCTTTTCCTTCTTCTGTAACGCAGAGAACACTTCTCTGTAACGCTTATAGGCGTCTCTGTTCTCCTGTATTACTATTATTTCACCATTGTAAGCACTTTTTGAGCTATGAAATATATTTTTGAGGGTGTTTCCAATACAATGATCTAATCATCATCACTGGGGCGACGGAGGAAGCTATTTCTCCAATAAATAAGTGGTAACTTCTATTTTATCTATTATTTACAGTTCTTTTATTATTAATTGCTTTGAATTAAATTAAAAAAAATGGTTTTACTCAAATAATTGTGCTTTCTTTTGATGGGTCATGCTTAGTTTTAAACTTTTGATGTCTCATGCTTTCGATTTACAATTATTCTTTTAAAAACCTAACTTCGCCAATATTTAGAATAAGTTGAATACAAGAATTGTAAGATTTTATCACTTGAAATATTGGTTAATAGTGGAATCTTATCCCTAGTTCTTCCCATCAATTTTAAATCAACTTTGTTTTAATCTTCTTTATTTTTAGTCATTAAAAATTAGTCTAGAAATCGAATCTTCACAAGTATGAGAATCAAATCATTTTTACCACTATATTAAAATCACATCAATTTTTGGCGCCGCCGACGCGGACTTATTTTTAGATTTGTTTTTAGTTTTTTCTAGGTTAGTTAGTTTAATTAGATTTTTATTTTTACTTTGTTCTATTTTACGTTTCTTTGGGTATTTCTCTTTTTGCTACAAGTTTTGGATTTTGGATTGAAAAGAAATTGAGCCAAAGACTTTGGTGATAAAGACTTGAAGTTAAAGTTAAGGACTTGGAGTTAAAAGTTAAAGCTTAAAGAACGGAGAAGAAGACAAAGAATTTTATTTTTAGATTTTATTTATTAATTAGATTTATTTTCTTTATATTTTATTTTATTAGGAAATTTTATTATTTATGTAATTTTTCTTTTATTTTGGACAGTTTTTGGACTTTATTTTGGACTTTGGACATTTTATTATTTATAAACCCTACGGAAGGGTAATTCAAATATAAACTGCTACAGGGAAGGACGACAATTACGATATTGTCTCGGCCTCTCGGGTTCGTACACTGACACAAGAGTCTGTGGCCCGAGTCGACTACAACCGATTCATCCCTCGTCTGGTACGGGAGGTAAGACTCGATCAACCCACTAATCCCCTGCAAGTGGGTTTACTGCATTCCTTCGTATGCATATATGTTGAGGAACTAAAAACGGACTTACTTTTCTAGTAAAGGGCAAGAACTGGCCATACAAGATAAGGACTCGGATTTCATCACCGTTTCCTTCTTGCCCGCTTTAGGAACACGTTACAAACGCGAACCTAAACCTTAAAATTTTGACTAGAAAGAGATCGATAAGGTAACGAGTTTATAGGGAACTCGTTTAAAAGGACTGTACTGGTTACTTTATTAGCCTAACTCAAAGTTCAGGAGATTATTTTAAGTTGATTAGAGCCGCCTTGTAACCTAGGGAAAAGTGCCAAAGAGACAGGGTTATCAAAGCTCTTTAGAGCTTATCCTGTTTCTCTTCGACTTAATCTAATTCAGATCGTTCTAAGAGGTTTTCTAAAATTGTAACTAGTTGCCTTTCGAAAGAATAGAAGCTGGTCTAGAAACAATTTAAGTGGAGCCATCATGCTTTTTGTTTGCTAGATTTAATAGGTTTGATTTGCTTGAGTCAGCCTTGCTTGTGGTATGTTTAGAACCCTTTCCTATCAGGAATTATATTCTTAGATTTTTTTTTTTGTAAATATATTAGGAAGTTTTTAGAAAATGTCGAACTGGTACTATGAGAACCAATACAATGAATATCCGACTGAATTTTAAAATAGACATTATTTGTACTATCAACATGGTGTGGATAGTAGTCGGGACCACCATCAACCTTTTGGAGGTTATTGCTCATACCAGGGTGATCCCAATTACTATTCATATACACACCCGTCATATGAACATGAAAATGAGCAAATATCTAGTTCTTTATCTTGGAGGGATTCCCTAAAGAAGATGCAATCTAGTATTCCCTATGATAATCCAAATCCTTCTCTAGAAGAATCACATGAGCAACAATCTAGTCTTTTTCTTGGAGGGATGCCCTAAAGCAGATGCAATCTAGTACTCCCTATGATGATTCAAGTTCTTTGTCTTGGAGGGATGCCCTAAAGAAGATGCAACCTAGTAGTCCTTATAACGAACCTATTATGCCTCTAGAGGAATCACACAAGAAGTTGCTATCTAGTAGTCCTTATGATCCATTTGTTTCTCTAGAAGAATCCCTCAAGCAGTTAGCTGAGAATATAAATAGGTTTGTATTACGTTGGGGGGGGGGGGGGGTGATGTAGTTTTTTAAGTGGTAAGTAAAGTGTTCGATTCTCGAACTTGTGAAGGTAATGATTTTAGAAATAATAAAAATAAAGCATAATAAACTAGAGATGTTTTTAGAAAATATGGAGAAAACCAGGAATCAGGATTCAGTTATTTCCCACAACTATGTGATTAATCATGTAATTCTTTTTAAATATTAAGCTCAGATATTGCCAAAATAGGTTTTTATGCAAACAAGTAGAGGTAAATCATAAGCATGGATCATCAATGGTCGTCAACCCAGCATGATCCATCAAACAAAAACACCACTACTGAATGAAAACCGTTTTTTTTTTCTATTTTGAAACTATGCAATTTAATAGATAAAGAATTATA
>JAJJMC010010614.1:8548689-8565206 GCA_023531435.1 Papaver californicum | reverse complement strand
TCCAAGTTGAGGGTGCCTTTAACATTTCTCCAAAAATACCTAAAAAGTAATAAAAACCATAATGAGTACAAAAATTAAATACCAACAACATATAAAATTGAGACTAAATCGGACACAAAAATGTGTCTATCAGGGGGAACAATTAGTAGTCCAACTCTTTCTCTATATGAATCCCTAAAGCAGTTAGCTGAGAATACAAATAGATTTGCATTAAGTGTAAATGAAAGTCTTGCAAAGAATAATATTGCTCAAAATAATCTTGATTTCCAATATAGTGCTACCCTTGATAGTTATTCACCTAGTTAAGAGAACGAGGATAGAATTGGTAACACCACTTATTTAGACGAGGTTCAAACATTTTCATATTATTATGATGATGAGGATAGTATTGGTGAAGAACTTGAAATATACAGGCAGAGTGATCAAGAAATTGTCACTCCAATTGTGCTTCATGATGATAGTGTTATTTCTAGTAGAATTTTCTTATTTTGAAGTCGATAATGGTTTAAAGGAACGGGTTTATCCTGAGAATACTGTTTTAGAGTCCAACGATTTAGAAACAATAGTCTTAAATAACAAAGATAGACTCGTAGAGATTTTAAATATGAGTGAGGATGCACCACCTGATTATAACCTTGAAGAACCAATTGACCATTTTCGGGAATCTGACGATCTAGAAATTAGGGAAATTGTGACTAGTCTATCTAAAGACACTGAAAACTCTAAGTTTGGGGATAACTATCATTCTACTTGTGCTTTACCTTTAACTCTTAGAAAGGTCCCTAACTTGGGACTTGACATTTGCACCTCTACCATTTTACAAGATCATCTTCAAACTAGATTTCTTGAGCCTGTTGATGTCCAGAAAGAAGTTCAGTTGTTAGAAACCAATCCTCTGGTCGATTTGGTTTACCTAGGAAATAATACCAAGATTGACTTTGTTTTCCCACCAAAATATTTTCTTTCATATGTAGGAATGTATGAATTTCAAATGTGTGAGTTATTAAGTTTTGAGACTAAGCCTAATTACTTTAAGGAATTAGAATCGACACATTTGTTTAGGAATGACCACCTTCATAGTAGTCAATTATGTGAGTTAAATCTGATTGACTTTGAGGATCCACAATTATTCAGGTTATTATTATGTGCTTTTTAAATTCTTAGTTGAGTTACTCCACACTTTACAACCTGATCCTATTGATCCTGTCTATGAGGAAATCCATCCCATGAAAATATTTTATGTAGACCCTTTTATAGAGCCTGAGCCTGAACCACAGCTAGATGTAGTTGTCTTAAACAGAAAACTAGATAAGGGTGTGCTCGGTTTGTTCATTTTCTTGGCCTGTTGCAGTTTCCTCTTATTTGTGATAGCACTATTTGATTCAGATGACCCATGGTTGTTCCGACTATTGCTATATGATTTTATGAGATGACTAATTCTTTCTTACTATGGCTGAAGACTTTAAACTTAGCACTTCCTGGGAGGTAACCCATGCTCATGCGACACGGTATTATCTTTCCTTAACTTCTTTCCTTCAATTGGTAACAGTTTCTCCTTGTTCATGCTTTTAATCATTCATCTTTAGAACATTGAGGACAATGCTATATTTAAGTTTGGGGGTAAAGGGAGAAACTTTTAATGAGACATAAAACTCCAAAGTCTAAAAACTTGTGAACAATTCAGGATGACACTAACCATTCTAGGTAGATGGAAACTTAGCTCTTTTTCTATAGGAATTGGTGTGCCCAGTTAAATGGTCTATTCATAAAAGGACAGAGTTCAGGCGTTAGAAATAACATGATAGTTGTCACCATATCTCGGAGTCTATCTCAACCATATCACCTTCTGTTTTTATTTTTGCAATTTGTGTTTCTCTAAGTGATTTGGTGGGGCACCAGTATCGAATTGTTATCACCGCCAGGATGAAATAGAGTGTTTGAGATTATTTAGACTATATTTTATTTAAAAAAAGAAAAAAAGAAGAAAAAAAGAAGAAAAAAAATCGAGTATTGACACTTTGTTAGAAATATGTGTGTGTTCTCCCTGTCTCCGTCGCCTAAGCAAGCGTGTAACGTAGGATCCATGAGAACTATCATATAAGGTGCTGATAAGGACCATGCGCTTGGATTCAATTTGATCGAATCATGTTGTCACTACGTTTATAAGTGTTTTATTTTTAATAAATCGATCACTGGAACCCTTGTATATACCAGTTGAATCGATAATAGTATAATGATTAAGACCAGTAGGAGCCTATCTCAATCCATTAGGATTCATCCTGGCACTGACCTTCAGAAAGATATGGGAAACACCGTTCACCTTAGTCAACATGCACAAACTTCATATTTTCCACATCCATCTTCTAGATCTTTTCATGTGATTGAACTTTGATAGATTCTGAGCATCGTGGTTGAACGACTATCTGAGTAGAGCTTTGTTTTCTTATATATTAATTTTAGTATGCTTGAGTAAAAACTCGTGTACATCATTTGGACTCATATAGGGTGATGATTCCTATAGCCGAAGAATTTAGTATGCCAACTAAATAGCTTGTTTAGTGTATATCCTCAATCGTTCACGAGTAGCTGAAATTTGGAGTAAAGGTTTTGTGGGTATACCTCTTGTAAACCCTCACGAGACAAAACTCGTCCACTAAGGCCACTTAGGGGTTTAAAGGCTTATTACATATGCTAAATGTAGTCGCGATTCCTACGAAAGTGAGTTAGAATTTTATTTCTACATTAGATTTGCTCGAGGAGTAGCAAATAGTAAGTTTGGGGGTATTTGATTGACACATTTTTGTGTCTAAATTGTGCTCGATTATCTATTTTGATAGTGTTCGACTTTGTACTTATTATGGCTTTTTATGTCTTTGTAGGTATTTTTGAGAAATAAATAATTGCTGAAAAATCGGCTCGAAAAGATGATAAAGGCACCCAGGACAAATTGTTAAAGGCACCCCACTGTTGGATAGGGGCACCCCTTCCCTTTGAATTTGAAATCACGAAAAATGGCGGGAAGTTTGGGTTTCACGTGAGAATCTTCCTGGGTTGTTTGGAATCAAATTCTTAGGGATTTGGAAGTGAAATATGAGTTACCCAAGGGAAGTAAACAACCAAAACAGGATCAATACACGTCACAAAACGTGTTTCACCCGGAAAAAATGGCTGCAGAAGTGAATCAAGCCGGAAAAAGGAATTTGACCCTTTTTAGGATTTACACGTAATTTGAGTTTGATTGGGAGTTGTTTTGGAGTCCTTATCGGTTCTCTAGGGTTTCTAGGGTTCACTAATACTACATATAGCCAAGAGAAACGAGAAACAAACCAGCCAGAGCCACCGAAAAAATTCCAGGAGAAAATACTTCTGCATCTGGTGAAGAAGAAGGTGAAGAACATAAGTCTCCAGGGAACTCTCGCTGATACTGTCACTAACACAGTCCCTCAAGCTGTCATATTTTTGATGCACCTGAAGTTCGTTCTTTATTCTTGTTTCCCTTTTCTTCTTCTGTAACGCAGAGAACACTTCTCTGTAACGCTTATAAGCGTCTCTGTTCTCATGTGTTACTATTATTTCACCATTGTAAGCATTTTTTGAGCTATGAAATCTATTTTTGAGGGTGTTTCCAATACAATGAGCTAATCATCATCACTGGGGCGACGGAGGAAGCTATTTCTCCAATAAATAAGTGGTAACATCCATTTATCTATTATTTATAATTCTTTTATTATTAATTGCTTTGAATTAAATTGAAAAAAATGATTTTTCTCAAATAATTGTGTTTTCTTTTGATGGGTCATGCTTAGTTTTAAACTTTTGATGTCTCATGCTTTCGATTTACAATTATTCTTTTAAAAACCTAACTTTGGCAATATTTAGAATAAGTTGAATACAAGAATTGTAAGATTTTATCACTTGAAATATTGGTTAATAGTGGAATCTTATCCCTAGTTCTTCCCATGAATTTTAAATCAACTTTGTTTTAATCTTCTTTATTTTAGTCATTAAAAATTAGGTCTAGAAATCGAATCTTCACAAGTCTGAGAATCAAATCCTTTTTACCACTATTTTAAAATCACATCATGTAGACAGTGGAAAATCTTATTACAAATACTGGGAGAGGTACAAAAGCGTATTGGAAAGCTGCTCGCATCACCAGATTCCACCATAACTGGTTATCACGTACTTCTATGAAGTACTACTTGCACATGAGAAACACATTATTAACGCAATTTTTGGTGGTTCACTGACCAAAAAAACTATCATACAAAATACTAGTATGATTGAAAACTTGTTCGTAAAACAATTTTATACTCGACACGATTTATGATTCAGAAGTTTCAGTGAGATGGAAGAATCTTCATATACAAAACATCGGTTGAATACTATTGAAAATATATTTGACGTATAACTTTTGTAATTGTTCCACAATGTGAAGAGGAAGCTGAGGTGAATGTTGTGTTTCCTAATCGTAGTCCAAGGTATGATCCTTATCTCCAACATACAATCCATATTGCAAAGATCACCAAAATTCAGCAATGCTAACAAGCAAGATGCATCTCCTAATCCGTATGGGCGACATAGTAGTTTTCAACAACCATAATTCCAACCACATCCTTAGCCTCAACCTCAACAACATAATAAGATCCTTAGTTTAGAGGATATGATGAAGGTTATGATACAAAAACAAGATAAAATTTTGTAACATAACCTACAATATCAACAAAAGAACGATTCTATTGTCAATGACCTACGAATACAAATGGGTTAGTTTGCTACAAGAGTGAGTAAACTAGACGCACTGGCTGCAAGAAAATTTCCATTATAAACTTTTGTGAAACCGAAAGATAATGTTAGCGTAGTGACTCTGAGAAGTGGAAGGCAAGTAGAAGATTCAAATCATCAGAATCAAGTTAATGGTGAGTTAGAGAATGAAGAGGAGGTAGAAAACGTGCTCAAGGAAAATCCATCTCCAACCAGTCAACCTAATGACGTAATTGCAATACATGTTACACCACCTCCGTTTCCAAGTCTTTTTTCCAAGTCAAATAAGCAAGCTCAAGATAAAGAGATAATGATATTTTCAGCAAGATGCGAGTCTACATCCCATTTATTTAGGCTATCAAAACGATACCTAGATATGCCAAAGAAGAAGTGGTTGATTCCTAACGAAGTCACTTAGGTGGGTGAAAGTGCTTCTGCAATGTTATTGAAGAAGATGCCTCTAAGTATAGAGATCCCGGAGGTTTCACGGTACCAATTACTATTGGGTGCACATGGTTTAAAATATACTCCATCCGTTTCAGGAAAAGAGTTACTTTCTCTTTAAATTTTTGTTTCAACAAAAGAGTTACTTTTATTTTCAATATAACAAACTTTCAAAACTACCCTTATTATTTTAAGAAATGTTATTTTTCTCATTATAAAGATATATATAGTATTAAACTTTTTGTTAGGGTAAATCTGGAAATAAATAAGAAAAGTTATTCTCTCTCATCTTTCCTTAACAATTGTGAAAATAGGAAAAGTAACTCTTTTCCTGAAACGGAGGGAGTATTTGCTTGACCTGGCAACATCCATTAGTGTCATGTCAGCGGATATTTACGATTCTTTGAATTTTGGGCCATTAAAAGAGACATGGATTATCATCCAATTAGCCAATAAGTCTAACATATATCCTAAGGGCATTTTGGAAGACGTGTTAGTTCAAGTGAATGAGTTAATCTTTCCGGTTGACTTCTATGTTGTGGATATGTAAAATGGTGAATCTTATTGTCTACTTCGTTACTTTTAGGGAGACCTTTTATGAACATAAGGAGTTTGGTAAAGAAATTATACGCGTCAGCATTTTTGAAACAATGAGTTATCCAAGTGATGTCCATGGTATTTTTTCTATTGACGATTATCGATTCGTTAGCTCAGCAGATGCTTGAACTGAGTAATGAAGATGAAGTTGGAGTAGTGTTGATACACAACATTGATACATATACTTATGATACCTAACCTGGACGTTGACATAACTAAAGATCTCGTGGAGATTTGTGGTAACTTAATGGAATTCTAGGAAGCTAAAAAGGGTAATATTTCATATATTTTTTACTCGTTATTGATGAAGTTCATTTACCTTAAGATATGCAGGCACCAAAATTAGATATGATATATCTTCTCGGTCACTTAAATTATGCTTACTTGGGTGATGGGGAAGAATTACCAGTTATTATTTCAAAAAATCTCACAACAGTACCGGAAGAAGGCTTAGTCAGGGTTTTGAAATAGCAAAAAACGGCCATTCGATGGATGATTACTGATATCATAGGTATTAGTCCATCCATGTGCATCCATGGAATCCTGATGGAAGAGAAGGCCAAGCCAGTACGTGATGCTCAACGTACGCTTAATCCCCAGTTATGGAGGTCGTGAATAAAAAGATCCTCAAATTGCTAAGTGTATGGGTGATTTACCCAATTTCTGACAGTAAGTGGGTTATTCCAGTACATGTGGTGCATAAGAAGTCAGATGTTACCGTTGTAAGAAATCAGGGTGACGAACTTGTTCCTACACGAGTTCAAACATGATAGAGAGTGTGCATAGACTATAGATAACTTAATTCTGTTACCCGCAAGGATCACTAAATTTTCATTTTCCTTATATTTACATGATGTAAGAAATGTTAGCGGGTCGTTCATATTATTGCTTTTTAGAAAGGTATTCGAGTTACAATCATACTGTTGTCGCACAGGAGGATCGAGAGAAGAATATTTTCACTTGTCCTGTAGGTACCTTTGCATATAGATCATAAGTGCATATTTTACATATTTAGAGTATCAATTTCATGCCCTTATTTGCTAGATTTCTTGTGAATTATTATATATTACATTTTTTTTTGTTTATTTATCTTTTATTAGGTGGGATCATCCAAAAGAAAAGAATCGACACTTAATTATGCAAAAAATTAAGTTCTACAAGTGAAGAAGAGCCAAAGGTCAGGTGTAACTCGTCCAAATACATAATTTATTATCATCATCACATATAGAACGAAGGAACAAAACCAACGGCGAATGAATGAAGTCATTCCGACTTCGTACGAAGAAGTTACGGACAAAACATAAAATCATCTAAAAAGGATAAAATGATCATTTTGAGAACAAATACTATTGGCAACCTAGCAGACATCAAGGGGCAACTAGCTAGCTCCATCTCATTTTCAAGTGACCAGGATATGGAGTTTGAAAACGAAAGCAAATTGGATTAAATGGACTTATTTAGGATGCTGCTATATGGACCTTAGACCACGTTAAGGGGCGACCAAGCTTTATGAATAACTTCAAGCCAGCACTTTGAGGAGACGTATTGATACCTTTAATTAATGGAAAAAAGAAGGCTTACTTCTCTGTTGTTACAAAAAGAAGAAAGTGACGTATATTCCGTCCAACTGTTAAGATCGGATCGGTTGAATTCAACTACTGACGTCATCGACGGGGTTGCTATATTTTCATTCACGTGATGCTAAAGTAAAGAAAGGAGAGAGTTTCGGATGTATAAGGTATTAGTGGGACCGTTTGGCAATGATGCTGTGCATTGAAGCTGGATGTACTAATTGGTGTTGAAGAATGGATGCTACTCTACTCAGGTCCCATTGAAGTTCTAGCCAATTATAAGCCGTGTACACTTTATTCGGATGCTCCGCATTACACACCAAATCAGCATCACCTAATTTGGAACTAGGAGGGTATTTGGAGGCTATAAATAGAAGTCAAAACCCAAAGGAAAACACTTCTTCTTTATTCAATTCTTTTCTAGCTAGAAAACAAAAGTAAAAAGAGAGGGAGAGTTTTTTCCTATTGGAGGTTTGTAAAATTAATAGAGGCTGAAGAAAAAGATAAAAAAGGGTCATCCAATAATAATATCCCCTATCCCTTAGCCATATATTTTTATTAATGATTAAACTACCCATATATGATTAGTCCTAATACTTAATTAATTTAGGTAATTAATTAATTAGATTAATTATATAGATTATGGTTAGGATTAAAATTAGAGAAAGTTTTTTTTTTCATTTTTTTTACTAAGCGAGGAAGAAGAGGGATTTTCACAGATTCTTCAGGGGGTCGTCATGGTCGTAACAACAAACCTTGACGATCCTCCCCTATTGCATTACCGGTCTATGAAAAATCGTCATGGTCATATTTTCTGACCTTGACGACCCTATCCTTGTTTGAGTCGTCAATGTCATTTATTTATATCATGACGACTCTCGAATCAGAATTCCCTAAATGAAATAACTTCTAGGGCCGCATCGATTCAGACCAAATACCTTAACGACCCTACAAGGGGTTGGCATGGTCAGTTCCAATATAGCGTGACGACACAAGTTGTAAAAATTGTTGAATCAGGATTTTATAATTGCAAATTCATTAGAAGGAAACTAAAAGGTATACATAGATCATAAAGAAAAGGCTTACATAGATCATAAAGAAAAGACATACATAGGATAAAAATATAGGATTAAATTGGATCTAGATTATTGAAATACACTAAATTTTCAGCCAACACAACATAACAATTGTCATGCCGAAATCTTTTACAGCAGTCCGTCTTATATTATTCATATGCATGATGTTTCTGAAAAAGGAAATTAACAATAACTTAGTATTATAATCAAATAGAATTTGATTAACATTTAATTGACATTCACTTACTTGTTCCAAGGGTGAGAGTTGAGGATAATACGCGATCATATTCACCAAAATCTTTCAAAAATAACAACATCGATTGTAGATCAATTCGAATCTTACTTTTACATCTGTCATCGATCTTTCTTCCTGGATGTTTTTGAGTACTAGGGTCGTATCAGTTCGTAAATCAAACTCTGACGACTTTTACATTTAATTTTTCAGAGTGAATTAGAGTCGGCAGTGTCGATACCTTAATACCATGACGACACAAGCATAACGACTAGTTTTTTTTATATAAATAAGTAGTTGTTGGGGCTTTTTCTATATAAGGATGCTAACCTCATGCTATATTCAATTGAAAACTTTAACATTATTCTCAAATTAAAACTCTCTTGCAATGACAAGTCCATCATCAACAACCAATTCACTTGAAGAGATACTCAGAAAATGCAAACGACCGACTCCTCTATCATAAACTACTCAAATTAGTGATATGGAAGAAGATAAACACAAAAGAAGCAAAGAAACCGCATCATCAACTACAAAATCAATTAGATCTATGGAAAAAGAGATATGCAAGAGAAGCAAACCAATGAATGCCATAGAAAAAGAGGAAAACAAGAAACGAGGTTACGAACAATTCCAACGAAGGAAAAGGTTAAAGTCCGATGTGGATGAGACGAAATGATTAGGAATTTTTACGTCGTCTTGGATATTCCAGAAGAAGATAAGGATGATGGTATATTTTGGAATCTGGTAAAAACAGGACCTTACGTTTCCAAGCAGGGCGCGAAGTAGAAGGGTCCACGCCATGATTACACGAACGACTATGTTTACAAAACGACCGGTCATGTTATGAAGTTGTGCAACAAGTACAACAAGTTTCTCGCTAGGCACAGAGGGGATAAGTTTGCGGCACAGGATGCATATACAAAATGGAGAGGAGAGCCGTTTATACATTTCGAAGCTGCCAAAATAATTGAGGACCGCACCGAGAAAAAAAAATGTAACGTATTTAGTAAGACCAAGTTGGTTTACAAGTTGTTAGCCTAGTTTAATATTTTTTTCCTATCCCAAGTTTGAATCTAATTATCCTATTAATCAAAGTCTAAATGTTGTTCAACTTTGTATCATTAAATATCATCATTTTTTATACCCATATACCATGATGACCCCATAGGTTAACCTCTAACACAGGTCGCACATTAGTTTTCCCAGAATCGTCATGGTGTAAAGGGTAAGACCATGACGACCGCAGATGTAAATTTTTAAAAATATGACCGTTGAGATTTTTTCTATATAATACAACCCCCTTCTTCCATCTAAAAATGCCCTATACCTCCCATTTTCCTCCTATTTTCTCTTTTTATACATCTTACGTTTGTTTTTGTTTTCACTTGAAAGTGAGACATCAATGGCAATGAAAGAATGGAAACCAGATGAAGATACGGATATCGTTAAATCCTTCATCAAGGTGTTCCATGGACGTCCGTATAAAATCTATTCAGTGTTTTGGAAGAGATTGAAAGAGTTCTATTATGAGAGCACTACGAATCCCAAGAACCATCCCCCAAGAATTTACCGTGGCAGGGAGGTTTTGAAGGAGGACTGGATAGATGTTTGCCTTTCCCTTTGTTATTCTTTTTAAGCATGCTACAATTGAAAAAAAATACTAAAATAAAAAAAACATAACCAACATTCATAGACTTAGTACATGGGTCGTTATGGTCTAATTTTTCATCATTAATGACCCTAGTTAAACCATGACGACCATATAGCTAAATAGTAACGATCCTTGGTTTCATATAATCTAATGTCGTTAGGGTTTAAAATAAAAACCGATGCGTTCCTAATACACTATGTTTTCAGGGAAAATAAATAATAAGGGTGTCATGGTTTTGGGTAAAAACCACAGTGACACTAGACAAACCCTTCGTCTTCATTAAAACAAAAACAGTAAGGGCAGTCATGGTTTAAAATCAAAGACCATGACGATTTTCCATAATTTTAACATGCACATGAAAAGTCGTCATGGTCTTTGAATTGGGACCATGACAACCCTCTTTCTGAAACTGTAATTTTACGGTTTCTAACCTAATTTTACACTCAAAACATACAAACAAACAATCACAACAAGTGTAGTAATGAGTTTTAGTTTACTTACTCTCTAATTGGGGCCATTTCATTGAACTCTTCGGTGCTTCTCGAATCCAATTTTCCTTTTAGTCTCTCTATGATTTTAGGGTTATCTTGTTCTCTTTGATAATACTTCATACGCGGAGGCATGTTTGTAGAAGAAGTTAATCGGCGATGAAAGTTTTCGAATCGACGATTACGACGATGAATTGATTTCGAAAAAAAATAGGAGAAATTGGGTCGTTAGGTTTAGAGGAGAGGGAGAAGAGTGAGTTCAATTTCTGAGTTTTATTTTTGGAATAGGAATGGTGGCTTAGTATATTAGGATTTTAGGATTAGTTATTAGGAAAGGGTATATTAGTATTATCACTAGGTTTTGGAACCCCCTTATAATTTGTGTGTGTGTAGATTTCTCAAAGCCTCCTATCAATTTTACAAGCCCCTAATTAAGCCAGGTTTATTTGTAAGCTTTTTATTTTTAGTTTTTTTTTAATTCTTTCTTCTTTGTTTATTTTTTCTAAATACTTTTATCTATGTCTAGCTAATTGTTTCTTTGATTAGGGATGATTTCAAAGTCCTGAATGATGAAATCTTAATTTTATAAATCAAGTATGTTTTCAGTATTATTTTTATTGTTGATTATCTCTATTATTTTTATTGTCTAAGAATATTGATGGGTTATTTAAAGTGATCAATTGAATCAACCTATTAATATTTATTCAATTATTTTTGAGTTATGTGGTCCGTGTAATTATCACTCAACTCTTTACAAAAGTAGTACATTGCAAGAACTGACAGAGGGATTCTGTTAAGCAATTGTGTATAGATATAACACTAGTAAGCGAGCCGAGCATATACGTCTGATGCTAGGACCAACCTAATTCACAAAGTGTAAAGCGTTCACTAATTTACACCCTGAGAGCTTATTCTTGATGGATTAGTTGGATGTAATCTGGTAGTCGAGCACTTCCATATCCAGTGAAATAAGGAATTCTGGGGGTAGTAGAGCTTATTGCTATTCTACGATTGGTAACAATATAAAATCAACAAGAAATAACTTGTATGATTAAGTTTCGTTCAGTGACGGCGAAGGATTCCTTAGTCATCTTTCTTATTATTGTTTGAATAAATTATTATTACTTTATTTACTTCGTTTAAAGTCCAAAACCCCCCCTTTTGGTTACTTTTGACAACTAAAAACTCACTGCTCTTTATGGGAACGAACTCCTTACCATTATATTACTAGTTAATTTTATGGAATGAAGTGAATTAATTTGTTGTGTAAACGACGCGCATCAATAGACTTATGTCGCTTAGTATTTGCAATGCACCTGCCACTTTCAGATTACGCAGAGCACATCATTGAGGTATTTATGGATGATTTTAGTGTTTATGATGATTCTTTTGATATATATAATTTAAGCGTTTGTAGTAAACCAACGATAAAGACAGAAAGGTCGCTGGGTTGATGGCATAAGGCCAGCGACAGAGATATAAGGGTTATTGGGTTGATGGCATAAGGCCAGCGACGAAGACAGAAGGGTCACTGGGTATTAGGCCAGCGACAAAGGCAGATTTACAAGTTTTGCCTTTGTCAAAAACCACCATCAACGATGGTGCATATTAGGTTTAGCGTTGGGACTAGCCCGACGACGTGCACATCAGGTTTGGCGTTGGGACTAGCCCGACGACGTGCAATTAGGTTTGGCGCTGGGACTAGCCCAGCGCGTTGAAATTAGGGCTTGGCAACATTCTCCTTTTGCGCAAACATTGGGTTTTTGGCCGAATCACGATTATTGATACTTGATACCAAGGAATTCAACTGGGAAATTATTGCACTTGTTATGGGTTTATATTGTGCTCTTCGTTTTAGTGGATATCCATCTAACAACACATCACTCATTTGATAATAAGGCAAGAAGAGAAAATGGTACAAAATCTTATTCTGAATTTATATATATATATTTTGTATGATCAGAAATTCCGGGAAGTGTTGCAACGAGCACCATCACTTCTCTAAAATTCCTAGCGATTCAGGGGAAATTCAATACGTTCATGCGCGCGCGCGCACACACACACACGCGTATTATTGATATATTGAATATAAGAAGTTCATCCAGACGAAGATCTGATACTGCACGGATGTATATATCTACAGAAAGGCTACAAGATCAATATAGAGTGTCTATAACTATTAACATGATAAGTGTTCTCAATTCCTCTCGCGGAATGCGAAATAGAAATACATGCTCCATATTTCTGATACAGGACCAGAAATACATATGTAAACTTTATATTTCTGACACGGAACATAAATAATTTTATAATTTTCTCCTTTGTCAAAAATTCACCATCAACATTCTTGATATCAATGATTGTTCTTGGTTAATGTTTTTAGGTTCTCAGTTTATAAGGGACGGTACGGTGACCAGAAGTTTCATCACTAAGTATAAGATGTAAGAATTTCAGCTTCATAATCATCTATATTTATGATTTAAACATTATAAGGTACCCCTTATGCTAAAATAAAATTAACCGTACATTTAACATGTTCTACAAGCTTAAAAAAATTATTACATAGCAATTACAACATACTTGAGATTAATACAACATAAGTAATATTTTCCAATGTTTGAATTGTGCATCATCTAATAACAACATCATAACAACATGATATACAACACTATACATGTTTAAAAAGATAAACATAAAACATCATAAAACAGAAAAGGTTTATGTCTTTGCTTCTACTTCTATTTCCTCTTTGTTACTTAATGGATAAAATAGAAAAACAAGTTATATATACAAGAGGCTATAAGATGGCTTAGTCATTATCCATGTGTCATTCAACCCATTCATAATTAGTTGGATGACACCTCACTAGATGACTCATAGGACACTTAAGATGTTGAAGTGTGAGTTAGTTTATGACTAATCTAGATTAAAATAACGAAGAATTACCTTAATCCAAACATAATTTGTTGCTAAACCAACATACAGTCTCGTATTCTCCCACTTTGGTTTACCGGAAATAACATGGCTCAAGATAAAAGCCCGCTAGCATTCGACTATAGAGACCTACGTACCATTTAAAAGATGCATACACCGTTTCTAAAAGATGAAAATTAGACAAAACATATTTCTTTAACTTTATTGTTGTATTATTACACTTTAATTCTTTATTATTAAACTATATCCTAGGCTTGATATCGAAATTTGTAACTTTACGATGTCAAAAATGAGATAACCTCTATGCTTAACATTACACTTAAAACAAACGCCCTTATGATCCTTCATATCTCAAACCGAGATCTTTATGTGATCCTTGGTATCTCAAACCAAGATCTTTAATGACCTCATAAGATATCCCTTATGTCTCATCTAAGAGACGTGTCTCCTCCAAGACCATTAAACTTATCCAAAGAGATCTGACTCAATATGAGATATGTCTCCGTCGAGACATTTATACATCTCCAGAGGGATATGGCTCAATATGAGATATATATATGTCTCCGTCGAGACATTTATACATTTATGAAGAGATTTGGCTCAATATGAGATATGTATCCGTCGAAACCTTTTATCTTCGAAGAGATCTTATCTGTTCTCAATATTAGATATTCTTCCGTCGAGATAGTTTATTTCTGAAGAGATTTTTTATGTGTTTCAAAATGAAATGTGTTATGTGCTCATTATGATCTATATCTTAAAATAGACTTTCTGTACTGATCTCCAATTGATCTTTTGTTCCTTATAAAACATAAACATCAAGAACAAGTTAAACATTTAAGATGATAAACAAAAAAAATATCGTCATACTCCTATTGTTCTTCAGAACTCTCCCATACTATAATATTGTCTATATTTATCTATACAAAGTAAAATATTAGAATAGTTTTAATATGATCACAGGTCACCTTTGGTAAACCATGATACACAAGAATCTTTACTTCCAAGTTTCAAAACTTCATGTTACAACAAATATACGTATTATCACTTTATATAACTAAATGTGCAAAAAAAAACAAACAAAAATACATGTTAATAAGCAAAATTAACATAAACATCTTAAACTCAAAACTAGATTCGACATCATCGCAAATTCACCTTTGGGAATAATTGCGACATACATGTGTCCTACCTAACAAGTTTAAGATCAATATTTTATGCATAGCAAACAACAATTCTATCACTACCAAAAAAACGGGTTTGAGCAACAGGTCGTTTTAAGTCGCTTAAAGCCCCTCTTAAGTCGCTATAACCGTTATAGCGACTAAAAGTGGCACTCGCTCCGTTGGTTGCCCAAAGCCATGTATGTCAAAGCCTTGAGCGACCATGCAATCGCTCTAGTAATAAACCAACTTACCTAAAGCGAGTACTTTTCTCATTGCTTAACATTTAGACCAATTAACATGGAGCAAGTAAAATTGTGATCGCTTAACATGTAGACCAACCAATGTAGCAAGTAAACTACCAATCGCTTAGAATATACCAATCATTCTAAAGCAAGTAAAATACTTAGTTGATAGATACATGGAGCAACTCGACCTAAATTTGCTTGGTTAAGGTTTTAAGCGATCAAATTGTTTTGCTCGCTAAAAGTGATTTCTGATTTTGATTGGTCTGAAGTTGGTTGCTCAAGCATTTGAGGTAGCAAAGTTTTTACTCAAATTGATTGATTAAAGGTTTAAGCAACCAAGTTATTTAAAATTCTAATTTTGATTGGTCTGAAGTTGATTGCTTAAACTTTTAAGCTATCGAAGTTTTTACTCAAATTGATTGATTAAAGGTTTAAGCGACCAAATTATTTTTCTGATTTTGATTGGCCTAAAGTTGATTGCTTAAATTTTTAAACTACCAAATTTCTTTGCTCGTTAAAAACAAATTGTTATCAGATAATAGCAAATTATAATTATAATTAACAATTAATATTAGACATTATCACTAATTAAGATTATATAATTAAAAATAAATAAAAATACTAAAAACAATTATGAACCAAATTAAAATCATAATTGATCAAATTTATTATTAATGAATTCAATTTACAGCATCATTTGGTCAAAAAAATTACAATCATTTAGTCTCCAAATTACAATCATTAACTCAAAATTACGTAAACTTTGGATGTATATTTCCGCATAATGTATATTTCCGCATAATGTCAGATCGTCTTTGTAGTATTTCAGTAACGTATCCAAAGGAACTTCAGGAGAATGTGCTTCATCCTTAGAACCATCATGACTAGAACTGTGAGTGAAGGTATGTGATTCATCCTTAGAACCATCATGACTAGAACTGTGAGTGAAAGTCAAGTATGCATTTCATGCTGAACTCCCTGCGCAACAAGTTTAGGTAAGTCAGATGTTAAAAATTATAAAGACCAGGATGACCAGGATCACTGAACCTTAGTGAAGGTTGGTACTATTACATTTTGCAGTGACATGTATTTTTCTCATAGCTATAAACTCTTAGCATCAAAACATTCTGCAGTGACATGTATGTTTTGGCATTAAAATACCTACAAGGAAAAAAGCAACTTGTTGATGGTTCTTATCAGAGGCAAGTTGTGCTGGTGTACAGCCAGTTTTGTCAGTCACCATTAAAACCTCTTTTTTTCCTGCCTGAACAAGCACCGTGCATGCCTCTAGATTCCCTTTAATGGCAGCCCAATGCAAAGGAGTGTAACCTAAAAGAATTAAGTAA
>JAJJMC010010614.1:8455108-8548289 GCA_023531435.1 Papaver californicum | reverse complement strand
CACTGTTTCACTAAGAGCTACAAGTATTCAATAATCAATATATAACAACACGCAAGGCTTTCATTTAATTTAATTTAAGACTATCATTCCCAATACACAGTGCCTAAAGGGTTTAACTTTCACAATAAATTATTAAAGCTCTCGTCGAAGACACAATCAAAGAATTTCCTTCTTCGTACAAGAGCCTTTCATACTTAGACCCTACAGAGCTCTTAATATCATTTCAGCAAATTAAGGAAACAAACAACAAATAAAACATTAACAACTCACCATTTAGCTTCCAACCTCACTCATTCTAACTATAAAACACGATTAACTAGGAGAAATGCTAGTAATAACATCACTAAAGAGGAAAAGTAGAAAGGAGCTTTAAAAACACTTATCTACATTTAGTAAACGACATAAATAATACCTTTGAAATACCATCGCTTTTCAGAATCTGCAACTCTAATGGATTCAGCTCGCACTCTGGAACTTCCTGAGGGTTCGATACTTCCATTGGTGTTTTCTTGAGTTTCTGCAATGTATATAAGGAAAACATTTAACAAATTAAGAACAGTGTTATGAAGAAAACTCCGAGTTTCTTTGCATTGGGTTAAACCATTAGGGTTTTGAAGCTTGAAATGATTCATTCACAGGAATCACTCAACCAATCATGCCACAATTAATGAAAATAATGGGATTTAAAGAAATATTTTGAGGAAATAACACAACGATGAACTAAAGAAAATTAGGGGATTCAAAGTCATCAACCTCCATAACCTCATCATATGCAGAAGGAATTATACTTCTATCTCCATTTATGAAAATTGAAAAAGATCTTTTCCACATTTTCCTGCCATTTCTGAAAAATAAATAGGATGAAATCAAAAACCAAAACTCAAAATTAAATCAATAAATAAGAAGAAATGAATCAGAAAAACAAAACATAATGAGAACAGTAACATCAGAGAGGGACTTTAACGAGTGAGAAGGTGGTCGTGATGGTGTTGAATGATCCAGATTCGGCGGTGATAGTGGTGATGCTGCAGTCGAATATGGAACCCTAGTTTTTTCCTAAGGCGGCTCAAATTGGGAGAGAGAGAAAAGCAAATGCCGACAATGAAAGAGGAAATTTTGTTTAGGATTTTGATAAAAAACAATTAACGGTGGTGATGGTGCCTCATACGGATCAAGAAAATATTTTGATGGTCCAGATTTGCTGTTGGATGGTCATACGGATTGTGTGTTAGTTACAATTTTGTGTTAGTTACCATGTTACAAAAACGAAAATTTAAAAGGTGGATAACGGATTTCGAATGTTGGAAACGGATATTTCTATCGTAACCTAACGAATTTTGGAAATTAAGATTCATCAAAAATATTTTTTTTTTTTTTATAATTAGGATTCTTACTTTGTCATTTGTTTATAAACTAAGATTTTGGAAGATTTTCGAATCGGTTTCACATAATTTCACTTGTTGTCGGTCAATTTTATCCAATATCGGTCGACCTCACTTAATTTTTAGAGGATTCAATCGATTTCTCCAGTTTATCCATCACTTTAACCAAATGTTCATCGATTTTAGTCAATTACACCCGGTATATATTAATCTTACTAAATATTGTTCGACCTCGCTCAATTTCTCCTGGATTCCATGGGTTTATGTTATCTATTAACTCAAATCGAATTTCCATCGATTTTACATAATTTCGCTTGTTGTCGGTCAATTTTACCTAATTTTGGACGACCTCACTCAATTTCTCGAGGATTCTATCGGTTTTTCCGGTTGTCCATCATTTTAACCAAGTGTCCATAGACCTTAGTCAGTTTCTCGAGGATTCTATCGGTTTTTCCGGTTCTCACTCAGTCGACTAGGTCATCAAGCACAAAATGACAAATACACGTACATTTAGGGTTCAACTTAATTTTTTATCTATCTCACTTGAATACACTATGAGGAACATAATACACTTAATTTTGATCGATCTTACTCAAATTATATCAATTTTCATCAATTTCACTCGATTTCACTTAGATTTATTGAATTTTATTCAATCTCAATCAAACTTATTCATTTTTTTATCGATCTAACAAATCTAACGATATCAAAATATGATTTCATCAAACCGACTTGAATACACTCAACTTTGATCGATCTTACTTAAATTATATCAATTTTATTAATTTCACTCGATTTCATTTAGATTAATTTTATTCAATCTCAATTAAACCTATTCATTTTTTTTAGCGATCTAACAAATCTAACGATATCAAACTATGATATCATCAATCTCACTAAAATTCACTCAATTTTTTATCGAACCGACTCGAATACACTCAATTTTGATCGATCTTACTCAAATTATATCAATTTTTCATCAATTTCACTCGATTTCACTTAGATTTATTGAATTTTATTCAATCTCAATCAATCTTATTGATTTTGTTATCTATCTAACAAATCTAACGATACGAAACTATGATTTCATCAGTCTCACTAAAATTCACTCAATTTTTTATCGAGATGACTTGAATACACTCAATTTTGATCGATCTTACTCAAATTGTATCAATTTTTCATCAATTTCACTCAATTTCACTTAGATTTATTGAATTTTATTCAATCTTAATCAATCTTATTCATTTTGTTATCTATCTAACAAATCTATCGATACGTATGATTTTATCAATCTCACTAAAATTCACTCAATTTTTTATCGAGCTGACTTGAATACACTCAATTTTGATCGATCTTACTCAAATTATATCAATTTTTCATCAATTTCACTCGATTTCACTTAGATTTATTGAATTTTATTCAATCTCAATCAATCTTATTCATTTTGTTATCTATCTAACAAACCTGACGATACGAAACTATAATTTCATCAATCTCACTAAAATTCACTCAATTTTTTATCGAGCCGACTTGAATACACTCAATTCTTAATAACCTCTTTCCCTAAGTTGGAATCATCATCGGTGCCCTAAACCCATCGATGTTCGGCATATTATCCTTAATAATAACCTCTTTTCCTAAGTCAGAATCATCATCGGTGCCCTAAACCCATCGATGTTCGGCTTATTATCCTTAATAACCTCTTCCCCTAAGTCGAAATCTTCATTGGTGCCCGGAACCTATCGATGTTCGTCTTATTATCCTTAGTAACCTCTTCCCCTGATTTGGAATCTTCACCAGTACCCTTAACCCATCGATGTCCGTCATGTACTCCTCATAGTGTTTCTTCACCTAATTCTGAATCGTCATGTTCGTCATTTACACCTTATTATCCTTAGTAACCTGTTCCCCTAACTCGTTAAACTTATCGGACAAGCAAAATGGGATGTCTCAAGTGTGAAAAAACTTAAGAGTGGCAACATTGATCCTAAACTCTTCCTCATCATACTCGTCATATTATCCTTAATAACCTCTTTCCCTAAGTCGGAATCTTCACTGATACCCAAAAACCTATCGATGTTCGTCATATTATCCTTAATAACCTCTTTCCCTAAGTCGGAATCTTCACTGGTACCTTAAACCTATCGATGTTCGGCATATTATCCTTAATAAACTCTTTCCCTAAGTCAAAATCTTCACCGGTACCTTAAACCTACTGATGTTTTAACACAAAGAGAAGCACATATTTAACTCACACACTTGTCTCAATCCGTATGATAATCAAACACCAAATCTGGACCATCCAAAACCTTCCATGATACGTATAAGGTGGCTCATCCACCGTTTAAATTTTCGTTTTAACACAAAGAGAAACACACATTTAACTCACATATTTGGCTCAATCCGTATGACACCGAATCTAGACCATCCAAAACCTTTTAAGATCCGTATGAAGTGGCTTATCCACCGTTCAAATTTTCTTTTCAAAACCCTAAACTCTTTTTTCCTATCATTTTCGTTCCTTGTCTTTCTCTCTCTTTGTCTGTTCCGCTCACTCAAAACTTCCAGAGCAGCCTTCTGTGAGGAAGATGGAGAGTTGGAATTCTAAGTTTGAAGCTGAGAGTTGAAGGGAAAGATTAAGGAGTTGTTGTTGATGGTCGTATCGGTGCTAGTTAGACCAAAGGAGAAGATGAAATCAATTGAAGATCATGTGATGTTGGGATTAAAGATTATGTTGCGATTAAATGAGACTGAAGAACACCATCAAGATCAGAAGGAGTTAGAGAAGTTGTGGATATATTTAAGTCCGAAAATGGTGAAGAAATGATTAAGAACAAGCTCGCCGAAAATGTGTGATCTGCTTAGAATCAACACTGACAGAAGTGTAACGCTCACTCAATTTTTCCCGAATTCCATTTAATTTAACCTAGTGTCCATTGAGTTTAGTGTCCATCAAATTTCATCGGTTAAATTTAACTATACCCGATATCGCTCGACCTCACAAAATTTCCCCCAATATTAACACGTTAAAAATTTACAAATTTTTGGTCATATTGTAAAATTGGGACTAATACTCACCCAATTCTTCATCATGCTCTGCGTCCCAATTCCTTTCAATTGGGATGATCATATATTTAATATCAAATAAGAAAACAATATTTTTTGTTATTAGGTAAAGCTTAACTTAATTTATTCAAGAAATTAAGCAACATTCAAATTCCTTTCCCAATTCATTAAATCATAACACTAAAACAAATGACAAACTAAGAACCCTAATTATAAAAAAAAAACCAGATATTTTTGATGAATCCTAATTTCTAAAATCCGTTACGTTTTGCTTCCGACATCCGAAATCCGTTATCCACCTTGTAACTAACACACAATGGTAACTAACACACTTTGGTAACTAATACACAATGGTAACTAACACACAATCCGTATGAGCATCCAACATCGAATCTGGACCATCAAAAATTTTCTATGATCTGTATGAGGTGGCTTATCCACCGTTAAACTTTTCTTTTCAAAAGCCTAAAAAACAATTCTCTTCATTTTCGTTTTTTTTTTCTCTCTTTTCATCCCTCTTCATCAACTGCACCATCACCGCCGAATCTGGAATAATGGGTAGAACAAGTTGATGCTTTTGATGAAGGTTGGGGGTGCTGTCATCGCCAAAACAGTAACATTTCTCTCTTGGTCTTGTTTTCATGTTTTGAATTTGATAATTTGATGCTTGATTTCTGATCTGAATTGGAAGCAGTAGTTATTGGGGAAGTCTCGGGATTTTATTGTAATGGGTTCTCTTTGATTTGGTAGCCTGTTTCTCTTTGAAATTCGAAATTGAGAGTAAGAATCCATGTTTGCTACCCTTTTTCATTGTTTAACACATATAATGTTGGTGGTGTTTGCTATTGCAGTAGAGAGAGAGGTTGAAGAAAATGACGCACAGTCTTCAGAGAGGAGAGAAATTTTTTGGATCCAAAAATTCCTGATCTTTGACAGGTTTGGTCTCGATTTTACATTTTAATGTTTAATAGCTTTGTATCTGGCATGAATTTAACCTGGTAGGTTGTTCTTTTAGTATAATGATGTTTCAAGTTTTAATTAACTGAAGAAACTAAAAACATAGGTACTTGCCACTTTGTAGGAAATCTGAACCCTGATTGAGACGTAGAGAATGCTATTGGGTACTTAGTGTCACCGTTTCATGAACCTTCAGGGTTAATAAAGTGTAAACGGAGAATATGACATGGGTTTTTATTTGGCAGATGGGGTCGAGTCTTAGCAGAGAATGGGTTTCAACTGTTGAGTTGTTGAAGAGAGTTCCATGACTGATTAAGAGAATTTGTAGGTATGCAAGTTTCATGATGTGTGTACTGTGCTGTGTTTTTCTAAAGCTTATTTGTATTGCTCCGGCAATTAAAAAGAGTACTTGAAACTTGCACTGATGGTAAAAGTGGTATTGGTTTATTTTCTTATTGTATTGGCAGAAGTGTGTCCTTTTCTGGTTTCATGACATCTTCTTTAGACTGGGCAGTGGGCACTCTTCAGTTTTCGTAGTGAAGTTCATTTGAACATTGAAGCCTGCCTGTGATTTAAGTATCTAAGGAAGCCTCATATCTTCATACTTATGCCTTCTGTTATAGCTTTATATGTTGTATTCAGTTTACTTCTGTTGTAGCTTTATATGTTTTATTCAGTTTACTTGAATTTTTTTATATCTGACATGCATGTTTTCAAATGTGTGAATGGTTCTTTATCATTGTTTCTCTTTGCGACATAGTTTGTATTGTTGCTAATCTGGCGATTTCCTCTATTAGCTGTCAAACATCAAATCATGAAAATGTGTGATAGCCCAAAACCCTTAAATTATTGGTTTATTCACTTTATATCTTCTGTTAAATTTCTTTGTATTTTATAAATTTTGTGCATCATGGCATTCCTGATTATTTACTTTATTTTGCACCAGCTGTTTTGGCTCACAATGGGAGACTACGCCACATTGATATTATCATGAAAAGGTTTGTGGAGTTGACCATGGCACACAAGGGAGAGGTGTCTGCCATTTTTACAACTGTCATTGTAAGCCACTTTACTCAAAGTGTTTTTATTCACTCCAACTTCTAAGAGCAACATGCCATAATAGTTCTCGCAGCTTGTAACTATATCGAGGGTTTGAGTTTTAAAGAACTCGATGTCGACAGATAAAGCATAAACATGACTAGATTTATGTGGATGTTGTTTGTAACTGTGTTATTAATAAACCCTTAATTTATTTGTTTTTCTTCTTCTTATCCTTTAGCCTCTGCCAGCAGATGAAGAGAAACAGCTAAAAGAGACACTGCAGGATATTATTGGACAGGGAAAGAAGGTTAAGCTCACACTGAAGGTAAAAATGGACTCACTTGTCCATGTACTTGGGTTCCTGCTTTTTATTGGTATATCATTCTGCTGAAACCAATTGACCCAATTAAGTAGATGTAAAAGTCTAACTGGTAGCACCTTCTCTTATTCACATATTGATCCCAGCATCCTCGGTGGACTGGTGGTTGAATTTAGTTAAAAAGTTTTCGACATGTTCTGACGTTAAACCGTGTTATTGTTTCAGCACTATATGTGATCCTTATTTGAACATATTTCGTGGGATAATTCCACTACTTGGAGGATTAGATCTCTCTCCAATATTAGCATTCCTCGTTTTAAATGCATTAACCAGCGCTGCAACTGCACTTCCTGCTGAACTTCCAAGTACAAACGAAACAACAACAACATCAAGACAAGACCTTTCTTCATTATCTCGTTCACAGTTTTAAATCTCACTACAGCACAAAATAAATGGATAAATAGGGTTTGCGGAAACAAATCAAAAACAAGTCCTTGAACACGAAAGTTTTGTACGGTAATAGTTTCTAACTCGGAACTATATTTTGGCTGTAAACAAGCCCTGCTGCTCAGACTTAGGTTTTCTTTCTCTATTTTGTGTGCTGATTCTTTTCTACATGGTTTTGGGTTTCACTTTTGATATGACGAACACTCTAGAGTGATAATGACATCTTATGAATTTTTCTGCATCCTTGAAACTTGTATATTTACTTCAATTGTAAGTGTTACTGCTAAGTTACCTCAGGTTTGGATCAGAAGGTATTTGCTCAACCAGTTGACCCTAAGGTTTAGATTCATGTTACTGCTAAGTTACCTCATTTCTCTAATCCTGGCAATTTCAGTTTCTACACATTTGGTGATTGTATGGCATGTAAATTTTGAGTAGGACTCTGCTTTTTGTACCTGATTGCATTTTTTATTGTCAAGCGACTGATAAAACTTTGAATTCTTGTATAGCGTGATGTATTTTTGATACCTACCAATGTGATGTTTTATAATCGCCAAGGTACCTTCCACTTTAAGCAGGTAAGAGTTTCATAACTTTATGACTTGAATAATCTGTAAAATATATTGTTAATCATGAAACACTTACTTACAAAAAAAAATGGATTTAAGTTTCTATGATGATCTTTTATGTGTTTATTATAAAATAATTGAGAACATTGTCTTTCTCCAGGGTTTTGCCATATACGAACTAGCAAGGAAGGTATTTTATGCTGTGAGACATGATCCTAGAATCTATGAAGTGGCGCACCGGCTGAGATAATACCGAAACCTGGTAGGAAACCAGGATCTCATAGTAGAGCAGGGAGATCTAATGTAACACCACCACCACCACCACAACAATGTAATCTAAGATGGTGTGTGTGTAAAAACATTGTAAGAACAACAAGAGAGAAAACAAACAAATTAACAAAAGGGGGTGTATGTAAGAGATGAAGGAATTTAGCAGTAGTTTCTTAATTACTACCAATTTGTATTCTGTTTTCTTTTTGTGTTATTGTTGGATATATTACCACATTATGATGATGGAATATTTATTAGTAAAAGTAATTCATTAAGATGTATGTACTAATCATATTGATTAAAAAATTCAGCCTCAATTATTCATAACCATGTTTACTTCTTTAATTATTATGTTTGCTTCTTCTTATTCAATGTCTTGTCTTTCAAACAGGATCCTTAATCCCACTAATTATGGAGGTTAATGAAATCATTTTTAGTACCAAATAGCTGTTAGAAAGGACCCTAAATTGTACACTTAAGTCTAATGGTAAGCAATTTTATTGAATATTCCTCAATATCACCAAATTTTATTCATTATCCATCAATTTGACCAAAAATGAAGTAACTTAAACACACACATTATTTTCGTTTTTTAAGTCTAAAACACACACAGAAGGATCCTTAAATTGTTTATCTGGCCAATAGAAAGCCAAAAATATCTGATCCAATGGATATAAATATAGATTTAGGAAATCATTATTCTTTGGATTTTTTCTCAGGTTATTAATTTTTTTTTCTTCCATAAATACATATTCCTCGATTTTAAAATATACGAATATTTTACTAATTAAAATATATATAATATTTAGACAAAAATAATTAAAAAATAATCAAAAAAGGGTGTTATAACCAAGTATAATCGTACTAAAAATGGACATATACGATTTTTTTCCAATGAGTCACACGGATCACAATCCGTATGACTAGATATAACTAGGTATAAAGCGTTGATGGATTTTGATCACACGGTCTATCTTTCTCCCTCAATTAATTTATTTTTTAACATGTGGTGGTGGCTTAAACTTAGTTGCTGAGAGAGGTTTGAGCAACCAATTCATTTTCTGTTGCTACGAGTCTGTGCCTCAAAGTGAATAGCTACATGATCACTTTTTTAGATGCTATAAATTACTTGAAAAACGGATCTAGCAATTTAACATATTTGGTCGTGGCTCAAACTTAGTTGCTGAGAGAGGTTTGAGCAACCAATATATTTTGTTGTTGCTACGAGTCGGTGCCTCAAAGTGAATAGCTACATGATCAACTTTTAGCTGCTATAAATTACTTGAAAAACGTATCTAGCAATTAAACATATTTGGTTGTGGCTCAAACTTAGTTGCTGAGAGAGATTTGAGCAACCAATTTATTTTGTTGTTGCTACGAGTCAGTGCCTCAAAGTAAATAGCTACATGATCACTTTCTTAGTTGCTACAAATTACTTGAACAAAGAATCTAGCGATCAAACATATTTGGTTGTGGCTCAAACTTAGTTGCTGAGAGAGGTTTGAGCAACCAATTTATTTTGTTGTTGCTACGAGTCGGTGCCTCAAAGTGAATAGTTACATGTTCATTATTTTAGTTGCTATAAATTACTTGAACAAAGGATCTAGCGATTAAGTGTATTTTTTTCGTTGCTAAATAACAGTGGACACATGTTTATTGCCGCCAAAAATTTTGGCAGTTGCAATTTTAGACGCTTAAACTATTTAAGCGACTAAATTTTCGAGCTCTTGCTAAGATTTTAGACGCTTAAGCCCGTTTTTCTTATAGTGTATTTAACCTTTCGGTCCAATAAAAAAAGAAATTTGATTTTTTTTAACAAGGTATGAAATATAATTCATTCCAAATATTACTATTATGAATTACCTTTGGGTTAATTCACACTTAAACTAACTGAAATGAATAGCTACCAAACAACAATAATCTCATACTGTAAACCAAAAATGTACTTCAAAGGAAAAACATACCTTAAACTTTGACTATTAAACCTTTGGTTCTAATAGAAAAGTTAAATGACCAAGTACTTCAATGACCAGTCAACTTGTCCTCTTGAATACCCAACCTCAAAAACTATTTAATTGCATGCATTACATAAGAATTGTGAAGACTTGTATTCCCAATTCCCTGGGCTCAAACTACCAGATCCGTACGCATTGTAGCTCCAAAAAGATCCTCAACAGCAAGAAATGCAACATTAAATTCACGAGCTTCCGTTGATGTCATTTGAACACAAAAGGAAAAAAGGGATAAGTATAGGCTTTTATGTAAACTTTTTTATATTTTTCATAACTTTTAAGTCTTTCAATGTTATATCGTTTTCATCTCCCACTTTCTCCAAAATTAGGTGAACTTCTGTTGTTATTCTCGTGCAGGATTTCATTAGGCTTTATTGTGAGCTTTCGAACACCATACTTTTCAGGCTTAGTTGCATTCCTCCTTGCACCAATAGCTTTCTCACAGAACTAGTAGGACATACTTGGCAGAAGTAGAACAGAATAAGTAATACTTTTTGAATTCTGAATTGTGCATCATCCAGTAACAACGACATAACAACATGATACATAGCACTATACATGTTTAGAAAAGGAAACGTAAAAGTTTTATGACTTTGTTTCTACTTCTATTTCTTCTTGCTTATTTAACGAATAAAACAGAAAAATAAATTATATACAAGAGTTAGAAGAGGGCTTAATTATTAGATATACATCATCCAACCTATTCATCATTAGTTGGATGACACTACACTAGGTGACATGCATGACATCTAAATTGCTAAAGTGTAGTTCATCAATAATCCAAATTAAACTAACCAAGAATTACCTTTAAGTCAAACATGATTTGTTGTTAAACCAATATAAAGTCTAACACAAAAATATGGGTTTATCACAGCTTTGATGCAGGAGTACATTTTTACGAAAAAGACAACAACAATCAAAATGGTGGACTCTTGTTTTAAGAACCATTCCTTTTTCGATTCAACCGGCTCTTTTTTCATACGTACAATTGTTCTGCACCAGCGTTCTTTCTCTTTTCATGTCGAAACTTTCGGTCATGTTCTTTTACTTGCCATTAATAAAAGAGATTTCTCTGATTATTAAAAAAATGGAAGAAAAAGGTTTCCAAATGAAATTTCCCGTGCATTATCATTCATTTAAACTGGTGAACTCTTATATTTATTTTTTTAGAGAAATATAGACCGTGCATTATCATTCATTTAAACTGGTGAACTCTTATATTTATTTTTTTAGAGAAATATAGACCATACTCTACTGCTACTAAGATTTACAAAGAAAAAATAAAATAAATGTTATAAGAACAAGCATCAATTGACACTACTTACAACTGATATATTGGGATTTTGCAAAAAAAAATAGAGATTACAACAGGACAGGAAAAACGCAAAAGAATTGATAATAACCTAAAACTACATAGGAGGCCTGCATAGGGCATAGGGGAGGTTATTATAAAGTAATAGAAACAGGAATACATATATAGACTACTGAAAATTTTGGAAACAGGATGGACTGTAAACAATGTCCTCCTATTCTGAATCCCTGAGGTTATCGTTTGTTAACCATAATGTCTTTTGAATCACAAACACGACCTCGTCTTTATCTTGGTCTGAATCTGACTGACCATCAGCTGTAGCAACAGCTTCCCAACGCAATGCCGGTAAATATTTCTTAATTGACTCCACCAGTGGTCGCTTGTCCCTGATTATAATGAAACCAGTGGGCCTGAGCAATCTATCCATCTCCAGCAGTAGATCTTCGATACTACATCCCTTCCTATCAATGTCAGATAGTACAGTCCAAGCATGGAGGAGGTCATAGCTAGGTTCTAGGGTAGGTTGAGAATGCTTCACACCTGTTGAACAACAAATAATACTTCAGCAACATGGTAAGTTTTTTGGTTACTATCAACGTCAAATTCCTTAATTTGTTTGTATTTTAGTCCCTAATATCTTTACATACCAGCTATGTACAGTTCCAATCAGGCCTCTGTCATATATTAGCTTTAGTGTGTTTGCACCATCCTCTGGCACAACATTCATAACCCAGACATCTTTCTCCTTCAGAGCAGCTGCAAAATATCCCATGTTTGTTTCATATCCATCAAGTTTCTTAAAGAATCCGGCTTCATTTTTTGACTCAAGAGATTCCAATAAGTCTCTACCCTGCGGCTCCAAACATCCTGCAGCACATAAATGATATTGTTCACTCGTGTTTTGCATGCATACATGATTGAATCATATATATATATATATAGAAGAATAGTTGCTTTAAATTACCGTGTCTTTTTCAAAAGCCTCGCTAGAATAACCAAAATCAGCAAGACGTGGCCAAGGAGCCAACCCGCTCCCTCTGGATATGTGGCTCTCTGATAAAATCAAACAAAATTTCAGTTTTAACATAGTCCCACAAGTTATCATGTTTTTGAACAATAGTTCAGCTGGAAGTCAAAACAAATGGTGATGGAGGCTAGTCTTATACTGTGGTTTATTTCTTTCTCTACCACCCACCGATCTCCATGTGTGGATCTGCTAGGTAGTTGGAACTTGGAAATATATATATATATATATATATATATATATATATATATATATATATAAGGAGTCTTTTGGTTGAAAAGGAAAAGGTTCATATTCCTATCCCAAAAAAGACACGGAGTAATTTATTTTGACTACTATTGTACCTGATTATATTTCTGGTTGTATAATTCTATATACAAAAAGTTGAACTTAAAATCTTCAATACTATGGCATAATCCCAAAAGAAAGATAGTAACATAAACATCAAAAAAATTAAAGGGAGAGTGCGCTAGGATGCGTGAAATTAGGTTACTCACGTTCAGAATAAGGTGTGATGCAAGCTTCCATCGGAACACCCCAAACTGCATCTGGATCATCATCAGATCTGCAGAGAGGAGGTTGAGTGCCAGGCTTTCTTTCCATGTAACAGTCATTTGTTAGAGGTTTGTCCCAAATAACAGTTTGATTTTGTTTGGCAGCAATTTTCCAACACATACGTTCTACAAGGGCACTCATTTTTTTTCCAAATTCTTAGATCTTCTTCATCCTGTGCATATGCTTCGGGAGATGAATAGGCAAAATAACCTCCTGGTCTAAGAAGCCTATCTAACTCAAGAAGAAGTAGTCCATCTCTTTGAAGCCAATCAATTCTGCAGCGTGAACAGTGTGCTAGTTCAAACGACCTGCTTGGGTATGGGAGCCTCTTTGTTCCCAAAACACCAAGATATGCTGGGATCCCTCTCTCAAGAGCAAATTGAATTTGGTTTTGGTGCACATCATTGGGTGCCAAAGACATTGCTATGACTTCAGATGAAAGAAGATACGCTCCAAAAATTGCAACTCCAAAACCTACATCAAGAACTGTTCGAATCCTTCCCTCACTGCTTATATTATTGTTTGAAAAGTTGAGCATCTGTACACCCAAGCGAAGAAGAAAACAGTGTGTTACTCGAGCAGTTCAAGGAAGGTCTCCCAAAAGGATCTTAACATAAAATGGGAGATACTCGATAGCTAGAGATGTAATGCATGACAGTATGTTTAGTCCCTAAAACAATCAGAATTTGGAAAGTAACTCATGAAATGGCAAAAGTTTGTACTAGAAACAGAATTTTATGCTGTTCCGCATAGCATATAACTATTAAAAAGGACCAAGGTAATGATTTTCTTTCCAGTATATTGCATATTGTTAAAAGGGAAAACTCTTACATTCGCTAGTGATGCAATATATTTATCTGCTCCATAATGGAAATGAGTGCCTCCTCCTGGAAATACAATTTTTTCACCTCTAACAACCATCCAGTTCTGGTCAGACTTCTCCGAGGCAAGGTGAGTATGTGGTATGTTTGCTTTCCATACCTCATCTCTGCTTCTTGGCCACTTTATTGGGACCTGTAAAATAACACAAGTAAACATTTGAGCTAACCTAAACTGAAGTGACCAAACAGAAAAACTGAGACTCCTTAACTTGGTTCTCACTTTGCCAGCATAAAGTAAGCATGATACAATGTTAATCAGAAAAGTATGAACCTTGTAGTCAGGTGGTGGAGGAATCAAGCAGTTGTAGCGCCTCTCTGCCAGGGGGCATCATAATGCTCCATCAAAGACAAATCCAACTTTAGTCTCAACTGGTATATAAGATGCCTGTCTAGGCACGGAATTAACTCCGAATGTCGGTCATCGCATACCTTTGAAGGAGGATGTAGAGGCACATAACATTATTACTAATACGAATCAGATAAACATAAAATCTAATGCAAGTAAACGAAATTGTCCAGTTAACATATGGCACAAAGAAAAACAAATCAAGCTCGTTGAAGAAATAACTAACAGGAAAACTCTTCAGCGCGATATCACTCTCTCCATCTTCTTGGACCAATGCAGTGGAAGATTCATTTTGCTTACTGTCAGCCTCTTCATTGCCACCCAAGTAGGGTGATCCAAGACGTCTCAAAGTTGACGTGCCACGTTGAACTCGAGAGACAAAAAAGGTTCCATAGTATACAAATACAAAACAGACCACAATTCCCACAAGGCACAGGGATGTGATCAGCCTCCTCTTTTGAACTTCATTTGTTCTTCCTCTCATCATTCCAGTGCCAAGCTTTTTGTATTTACTTTTCTACTTTCTATATAAATAAGAATATCACAAAGTGAATACCATGTATTTCTCCCGGTTTGTGTAAAACATATCACAAACTACATAAAATAATTGCATCAAATAAGCATCAGAAATGGAGCACTCCAATTCTCAGATTTGCACAGGCAAACAAGGTTCGTCTAACATATATGCCTTCCTGCATAACAGGTTACAATTGCAATCTGTAAAAACAACAATAAATATGAGTCAAACCCAACAAGCTATGCAAACAAGCAAAAGTTAAACCCAACATTTACAAGAAGATAACATAGCATCAGAGGTTTTAAGGAATTATTGTGTATACAAAATTTTCATCATTAACCAAAGGGCTGCTAGTATATTGTGGACATATAAGAACAGGCGGGTCCAAAACGCAAGTGTGAATGTGTTTCACCGCCTATCTGTTACCTACAGGTTACCGATTCCTAAGGTTGAGAAAAATAACTGTCCAACTAGAATGTCCCAAAACAAGTGGCAGTAGAAGTCTAAAAGCGTATGGATCAAGCTTCAGTAACACTAAGAACAGCCGACAATCAAACACAACAACCGAGACAAATTCTACCCATATTTTTTCTACAAGTTGTTATACTTACCAAAAAAAAAGAGACAAATTCTACCTAATTCAAGAAATGAAGAAAGATGCAAAATGAGTAAAATCAACACCACAAACAAAAATATAAGCATTTTCTGGTGGAAAAATTACCAGATATGAAAAGATACAACGACCAGAAAGTTAACATTGTCCTGGATCATGTACATTTGGTCAGAAATAACAAAAAATAGTTCAATGCAACTATATTGTCGATAATTAACGAGACTCAAACCAAAATGTTAAGGAATGTATGTCGGTAGTGAAACCATAAACAATAAATCAAATACTGGATCCAAATAATAATAATAATAGCTCACATATTGTAGAAACAATCGATCTACATACACAAAATTCAGCAAACTTCAGATCCATAACAGAATTACTTATACAATTATAGAAACAACTCATTCATTCTACCGCGCATCCAGAAAAAAACAGAATGAAACTAAACTAAACTTACTGGTAGAGAGAGATATTGGTATTCAGATCTCAACTTGATTCACTCTTCAATCACAGATACTCAATGCAATGCAATTCATATGAAAGAACCTAAGACTTTTTAACTTTGATTCAGAGCTTAATGAAAGAGGTATACTTTGTTAAAATGAATGTGAGGACCATATGGAGAGAGTGTTTATGTTATGTAGAGAGAGAGAGAGGGAGAGTGAGTGTGTGTGTGTGTGAATGCAGATCTAACAGGTTTGCATACAATTTTCAGGTATGAGTGACGATGATGAAGAAGAGTAAGTAATGAGATTCTGTTAGATGGTTTTTTTATATCTAACGGTTCATGTTTCATTAACAAACTAATAATAAGTGTCGGCGAAAATTAATGATACTATTTCCCCGAGAAGTAAAAAAGAAAGGCAACAACCTTGATTTGGATGTGGGACCCATGAAATCGCCCAGAACGTGTTATTCTTAAGAGACCCTCTTCTGTTAAGGGGTCGATATGTGTGATCATCTGACGTCCATCTATACACCATAATATCAAGCCAATTTATAGGCTTGCAATTTTGTTGATTTGGAATCTGAATTACTTTAATTTGTGAACAGAATTGGCTTCTCATGGAGTTACAAGACCCTGGCAACGTGAAATGATCAACCGGAAAAGCTAACATCTCTCAATTAACTTACCACAAATCTAATACGCAACTAATATGCAAAGTTGAACGGTGAAAAAAGTACATGTAGTATGAGTTTCCCTAATCTTCTAGGATAGAACATAGAAAAATAAATGTTGAAAACGCAAGCAAGGCGACCATGATTTCTCATAAATATTTACATCCACCTTTTGTCCAACCTCCGTTATATCTTGAATTTTACTGAAAAAATAAATAAGATCAAAGAGTCTTCAAATCTATTTATCTATTCGATTATGTAAAGGGAACTAAATTTAATTAAATCCAAGCAATTTTAGGTTTTTGTACATGATGAAAAACAAATATTTTATGACCAGGGGTAGTGGTCATGTTACGAAAAGGGGTAAAATGGTTATTTTATAAATAATTCAACCTAGTTCAAGTCTGATTACTTAGTATAAATATGCTCAAGACTCATGGCATGGTTCAACCTCCAAAGTTCTATGAAGAATCTAAACACAAGACGAAGCTCAACCTTTGAGGAAGATGAAGCTCAGTCCTCTACCAAGACGAATGTTGAGCCTCGGCCAAGATGAAGGTTGAGCCTCGACTTAGATGGAGGGTGCATCTTAACAAAGGAACAACCTAACCTCAGTACAATAGTCGGGTCAACTCATGGTGTCCTCTTATGGTCGGTTCTGCAGTTAGGCCTCATAACTAAGCTCAAGACTCTACAGTTTTGAGCACATTCAAACACAAAACGTTAAGTTCATGACATCTCAGATTCATTCGCGCTTTGCAAGCATATTCCTGGTTATCTTACCCCTCATGTCACAAACTCTTTTAGTGGGATACTCACTCGGAAATAGGATTTCTGTTATCTTCAAAGACAGTTACCCCAGCTTTAGTTCATCCATAGACAAACGATCGTATCGTCTAGCCATAGAAGAACGACCATAGCTGCGCTCTTCGCTCGAAAGCTTCCAGGTTGATACGAAACCTCAACCTTTGACTTATTCCTATGACTGGACAAAGGGAAAAATAAATATTTTATGACCAGGGGTAGTGGTCATGTTACAACAAGGGACAAAATGGTTATTTTATAAATAATTCAACCTAGTTCAAGTTTGATTACTTTGTATAAATATGCTCAAACCTCATGGCATGGTTCAACCGCCAAAGTTCTATGAAGAATCTAAACACAAGACGAAGCTCAGCCTTTGAGGAAGATGAAGCTCAGTCCTCTACCAAGACGGAGGTTGAGCCTCGGCCAAGATGAAGGTTGAGCCTCGGCTTAGATGGAGGGTGCGTCTTAACAAAGGAACAACCTAACCTCATTCCAATAGTCGGGTCAACTCATGGTGTCCTCTTATGGTCGGTTCTGCAGTTAGGCCTCATAACCAAGCTCAAGACTCTACAGTTTTGAGCACATTCAAACACAAAACGTTAAGTTCATGACATCTCAGATTCATTCGCACTTTACAAGCATATTCCTGGTTATCTTACCCCTCAAGTCACAAACTCTGCCAGTGGGATACTCACTCGGAATTAGGATTTCTGCTATCTTCAAAGACAGTTACCTAGCTTTCATTCATCAATAGAAAAACGACCATATCGTCTAGCCATAGAAGAATGACCATAGCTGCGCTCTTCGCTCGAAAATATCCAGGTTGATGCTAAACCTCAACCTTTGACGTACTCCTATGATTGGACAAAGTCTCATCTTGCTCTTATGGTTGGACAAGCAACATCAGACCTTGGCCTCTCTTCAAATCCAGTCATGCCTCTGCTTTTTTCTTAACGAACAGTTATGTTAGGTTGACGCTCAAACTTGTCTTTCTCCTTGCTCCTATGACTGTACAAGAGCTAACCTTGCTCATACGGTTGGAAAATGACTCGTCTTGATCCTTTGAATGGAAAAAAGACATCAGGCCTCAACCTCTTCTCGAGCTCTCTACATGACTTTGGAAGGCCTTCACAAGCAAACATGAGTATTCCTCCATTTAAAGTTAAGACAATTTCGGGGAATACTACCACATCATACTGCACACTACATACAAAAGATGATTACAACACAAATGGGGGGGAGGGGGATAACTTTAGGGTTTTAGTATAGATGTCTACGACACATATTAGTATCATCCTACTTACGCAAGAAGAGGATATCCGGTCACAAGGAGTAACCTTCCGAGGGTAGACTCAATCCTTGATATATCCTTAGTTATTTCTGGTATTAAGGAGGAAGTGTTTATTTTACACCTCATAATTATCTCACCGACGAGATATTAGGGTTTTGAGGAGCTATTAATATACCAGCTCTTGGTAATTCTAAAAACAGCAAATTCACATCGAACAATATCAAACTCTCTTGGAGTTTTATGTCTGCAACTTCTCAACAACTCAAATTCTGATCTCATCTCTTTTAGCTTTTCTCCCTAAAACCAGCCATATCTCTCTTATGTGACTGAAGCATCCCTTGAACGACCACATGATTGGTTTAGGCAAGGACTGTTCGTAATAAACCTTCCGCATTCATACAAACCCTAACCATCTTTACAAATTTTACCTCTCTAACCCTTTTACGATTTTCATCATCAATATTTTGGCCTCCAAAGTGGGAGGTTGGTCACTCATTCACAATCTATATCTTAATCATGGTTTTCATCATGGAGGAAGCCAATTCTTCAAACACTAATCTTCATAATAAAAATATTCACATAAACCTAGATATGAAATTTATGTTAAAGGAAGGATTTCTCGTCGCCGAAATGCATAACACTTCAGGATTACTAAAGAAGAAATGTAGGAGGTGCTTCTTCATCTTCAGAAGTCCCCACGTCTATCACAGATACACCCGAGTTGGTAAAGCTCTATCACTGCCTTTATCTTGTCATACAAATGATCAATTTTAGCGAACTTGTCAGTGTGATGTCCGGACTCACCTTAATCCCCCCCCCCCCCCCCCCCATGGAAAAAAATTCCTAGCGGTCCCTGTTACTTCAAAATCCATTATTAAATCTCAAAATGTTAGCTCAGGATTAAATCCGAGAGACTCAACAAAATCTTACAAAAGCTCAGATCGACATCCTGAATCATATGAATACGCTTGCAGGATGATCAATGGGGTTAGATCCAACACATCCGGATCAATCACATATTTACCAAAAAAGAGGTACCAAGCTCCTAAAAATAACACAGATGGAAGCCGCACTGCAAGAAACAAATGAGCAAGCATCCAATCGGCCTCATTACCTTCAATGACTTGATGAGAGTGGAAAGTCAAATTTTTTGACTAAAATTGCTTCAAAACACAGCTAGGTCGAGTGCCTCTCAACCTGATCGTAGGGGACTCATGAAGTTTATTGCACTACACTATTTTGTTCATAGCTCCTTCATTCTTTATCCGATTGACCTTGGTATTTTTACATTGGCTTCGTCTTTCTATCACCTAAAGGTAAAGGTATAAAACTATTGGTGAGCCTCCTATAAGTTCGTGACCTAAGGAAAACATTGCAAATGTGCTCTACTCATAGATCATCTTATCCAATTAAGACACAACTTGTCACTCTTCCTACGTGAACTAAAGCCTAGATGGTAATGATCAGAACGTGATGAAGTTTAAGAAGAGAATAGAGTCTAAGGAGAAACTCCGACTTAAGTTCGATAAAATTTCCATCTTGAGAAAAGACGAAGATAAACCTCATCCAAAGACGTAGCTCAGCCTTATCTCAAGGACAAACACGAACCTAATAAGAATCGAACCTAAGGACACCTGATGGGTATATGCATCAACAACATGATCCCAATCTACAGAGATCTAGTGGAAGTCCTCGTCTTCAGACATTTTAGAAACTTAATTAGCAAAGCTAGTAAGTGGTTTGGTGCCTCAATACCTGCTTTGTTCGAAAGAAGATGAAGAAGAAAAAAAGTGGTTTTATGAGAAAATAAAGGAGTTTGCATGGTTAAATATATAGTCTGACATATATGTCACGACCAAGAATTCCTAGTAGGAAACAAACTTTTCTTCACAAGGAACCAGCCCTGGCAGTTGCATGTAAGTCTAAGACGAAGCTTTAGTTATCCCTGACTAAGACAAGACTTCAGTTCAGCCATGCCGGAGGCAAGGCTTCAGCTCAGACACACCGGAGACAAGCTTCATCCAAGATGGAGATGGGGAATATCTTTAGAGCCAAACCTTTCAAGAGAAAAGAAAGTCATCGTGGTGATACTCGTGAGGGAAAGTACTCTAATGAATGCCTCACTACTCAAGTCGTACGCTACTCTTTTATACGTATCCCATAGGATCTCTTTTGTCAAAGCCTCCTCTTTCATGAAGACCAGATCGTCGGGATACTCCAAGTGTCAGAATTTACATACTCATAAAAGAACAAGTTGTGATACGACTATTTCCACCTTCCCTAGGTCAAGACACAACTTCCCACGTGAGCTCATACCTATCCATGAAGCATATCTACTGTTGTGCTAGTCCTAAAGTGTGCATCCACTACTCTCGATCTCGACTCACCTCCTGGAAGAAAGATCAACCTCGACAAATACTTCATCATAAAAATCCAGATTGTTCCTCGTCAAGATTGTTAATAGAAAAGGAAGCATAATTTCATCATGTCAAGCTTTGTTTACTTGGTTAAGGTGCACTTAATTTTCATGAATATGGCTCAAACTTTAAAAGTCTCACAAGATGCAGCTAAAGTTAAGCCAAGATGAAGCTTCATGTAAGACTTATTGAGACAAGGCTTACCAAGGTGAAACAAAGCTTCAACCTAGCCTTATCAAAACAAGGCTCAGCACGAGGAGACGAAGCTTAAAACTAGCCTACCAAGATAAGACTTCAGCTTAATCCCAAGACGAAGCTTAGCCTTACCCTTAAGGAGAAACTCGACCTTATACATAAGATATAGGCGGCCAAGCACTTGATGTGACTCTCTACAGAGGTCACCAATGTTTAAGTCTTTCCCAACTGATAAGGACCTCCAAGTCAACTTGCAACCCTATTCATACGACAAACTAGGGACTAGCGAAGTGACGTACATCCAATATCTTCGCGATACAAGCAAGATCAGAATATTGTCAACATGAGTCTTTATATAAAGTAAAGTTAATTGGGGCATAACTGAAGCATCAAACTATCGGATAACATCTAAAACATGACTCGCAGGTCATTACCACCCAGGGAATGAGACTCATCCTTCATGAAGATGGAGATCTGGAATACTTCTGTTAATTTAAGACGTGAAGATTCAAAGTCAGAATGGATTTCGTCACAACAAGAGAATGACTCACCTATCACACGCCTACACTAGGGTTTACAAACCCATTCTAGCATTTTCTACTAAATACGCATGTACCAAGGGCCCATACCAAGTACAAGACGTGTTCAACTCCCCTCTTTACTCCATACATATGCATGAGACACATTAGGGTTTGTGTTGGATCAAAACTAATAGTGCATCTTTATAGTTACACCTCTTTTACACTGTACACTCAGCATCATAACTGGCATCTATCTGTAATCTAGCTGTCAAGTGTATGTTAGTCATGTTTGTCAGCTTATGTTAGCAATTCTCCATCTGTTATCAGATGAATATAAATGTAACACAAATTGTGATTAATAAAATATCTGATTTTCTAGTGAATTAATCTCACTCAACTATGGTATCAGAGCAAAAATGAATCTGGGAAATCATCAAAAAAATTTCTTGGAATAACTCGTCTTCAAATCTGATTCATCTTCTTCATTAACTCATTCTTTGAAACCAGAAAAAGTATCTTGAATGAATCACCTAATCAAATGCAGAAGTCTTGGAAATTGATTAATGTTTCTCGGTGAATTCAACATCAACTTAATACTCACTTTTTCTTCTGTTCCTGGTCAAAATTTCTAGGAAAACAGCAAAGATTCATCGAACAACGAAGAATTAAAGAAATCTTCTAGGTTAACAACAAAGTCATTCTCGATCTGGCAAATCTTTTTAATGCAAAGAGAAGAAATCAAACAGCATGCTCGACAATTACATCGGTCAATGGTGTATTCAAGAAATTACTTCTAGGTAAGTAATTGTTCTTCAACATTAACCTAGGTCAAAGTTACTTCTCGATCAGAGAATTGTCTTTAATTTCTACAAAGAAAAGTTCAAGAAGAAGAAACGATTCTTCCTTTCTCAAAAGTTTACTATAAATCTCTCTGATAGAGCTACGGTATCATCTTTCATTTCTCTTTCTTCCTTAGTCCTTCATTTATATCAAAAGAATCAGTGATCAACAAATCTGAAATTAGTGGAAGTCTTTTGCTATTTCGTATGATTCGTGAGTTTTCTGTAACAATGGAGAATCCGACTTACATTCAATAGCAAAAATTCCACTAAATCAGTTGATGAGTCTTGTTACTCTAAAACTAAAGGAAGAAAACTACTTAACATGGAAGAATCTTTTACTTCTTGTTATTAGAAAATTCAAAATCATGTCTTATCTAGATGGTACACTACCATGTCCAGATCGGTTTACAAGTTCAAGGAATCAGGCAAATGGAGTTGAGAATCCACTTTATGTTGATTGGATAGATGATGATTCTACCATCATAATATGGATTAACAGCACCATCTCTGATTCAATCATACCATATTTTACGGCAGCAACAACAACTCAGAAACTGTGGAGGTCCATTGAAGAAAGGTTTGCCAGATCATCTTCATCTCACTCTATTCAACTCAGAACAAAGTTGCTAGCAATCAAACAAGGTAATAAAACAGTCTCCACACTCATTGATGAAATTAAACTGTTAACAAATCAACTAGCTGCTACAGGGGAGATCATTTCTGACAGGGAATTAGTGGTGATAACACTGTCATCTTTAAATCCTGAATTCATTCCTTTTGCCACATCAATGAGGCATAGGAATCCACCAATATCTGCCATAGAACTTCACAATAACCTTCTAAGTGAGGAGTTAATCATAACTCAAATAAACACAGAACTATTACAAAGTACTACCAATCAAACTTTTTACACTCATTTCAATTCATCAAAACCAATCTACAGAGATCAAAATACAAGACTCAGACCAAATTCATCTTTTCAATTCTCCAACACCAACAGATCAGGAAATACATCAAGAAGGTAATATAACAACACATGAAGAGGTTCAGGATACAGACAGTACCCAACTCATTCAAGACCATCTAATGACTTCAGACAATTCAATCAATCTCTTATAATATGTCAAATCTGCAACAAACAAGGACATGGTGCTCTTGAATGTTACAACAGAAACAATATTACAAGTTATCCAAGAAATCAACAATCTGCAATGCTAGTTTCTACAACAGAAAAAGAAGAAAAACCATGGTATGTGGACAGTGGGGCTACATCACATATCACACCAAACAAGTCTGAGTTACAAACATCAACAAGTTATGCAGGTCATGATCAGATACATGCATCTAATGGAATAGGTATGAACATTACTCATTATGGTTCTTCTGTTAAGTCTTCTCCAACACATTACTTTACTCTAAGTAATATTCTTCTAGTTCCTAAAACAACTCAGAATCTTCTATCAGTTCATCAGTTCACTAAGGATAATGAATGCTCTATAACTTTTACATCTGATAAATTTTCTGTGAAGGACTTAGCAAATGGGAAGATCATTTTAGAAGGACACCAAATTAATGGGCTCTATCCCATTCAGTTCTGGCCACAACAATCACACAGGGCTTTCTCAACTGCTACAACTCCAATCACATCTCAAATCTGGCACAACAGACTGGCTCATCCATCATTCAAGACAATGCAGTGTATTTCTAAAGCACTGTCCCTACCTTCTGTCATAGGTAAACCCATATCCTGTACTTCCTGTGCTCTAAGAAGAGCACATAAACTACCCTTTCAATCATCCACTAGCTTTAGTACACAACCTCTAGAACTTCTAGATCTCTGGGGACCCAGTCCTGTAACTTCTAGATCAGGATATAAATACTATGTAGCAATCATAGATGATTTCACTAAATTTTGTTGGTTCTATCCTCTTTATGACAAAGCTCAATTTCAGAATATCTTCTACTACTTTAAGCCTTTTGTTGAAAAGCATCTTGATTACAGTATTAAAACTATTAGAACAGATGGTGGAGGTGAGTTTATACACAAAACACTCTTATCTTATCTTGCTCATCATGGAATAAGACGTGAGTTTACATGTTCTCACACTCCAGAGAAAAATGGAGTAGCTGAATCCAAGCATAGGCACATAATAGATGTGAGCAGAACCATGTTGATACAGTCAGGACTGGATAACACTTATTGGGTATAAGCTTTTGAAACAACAAACTATACAATTAATAGGCTACCAAAGAGATCCATAGGCTTTCAATCTACATTTGAAAAGTTGTATCACAAGTCTCCAGACTATCATCAACTAAGAACTTTTGGTTCTCTTTGTTTCCCATGGTTGAGACCATACACCAATCATAAATTAGAACCCAGAAGCTTACCATGTATCTTTATTGGCTACTGTTCTAATTAAAAAGGATACAATTGCTTGGATACAAATACTGGAAGAATATATGCTTCTCGGCATGTCATATTCAATGAATCTGTATTTCCATTAAAGACTGCTGCGACTCATGCCTCTGAAATACTGATGGAGCCTGCTGTTTCTGAAGCAACAACTATTCTTGTGCCTTCACAAGGTATTTCTGCACCTTTATCTTATAAGAATACAGATTCATCTATTACTTCAACTGCTTCTGTTATTTCTTTACCAATAGTTGAAAACAATCATACCATGCAAACTAAAGGAAAATCAGGAATGCACAAACCAAAAACATATTCAACCAAACATAGTCTGTCTTCTACAATCACTGATCAGATACCTCCATCCACTCCTACAACATTTGCTCAGGCAAACAAAAATCCACACTGGAAACAGGCTTTAGCAGAAGAATACAATGCTTTAGAAAGTGCACAAACTTGGTCAAAAGTTCCTTATGATCCGTCAATGAACTTAGTTGGCTGCAAGTGGATGTTTAGGCTTAAGTATAACCCAAATGGTACAATATCTAGGTACAAAGCATGACTAGTGGCCAAAGGTTTTCATCAGCAGGAAGGCCTGGACTACTATGAAACCTTTAGTCCCGTAGCAAAGGCAATAACTATTAGGATATTACTTACCACAGCTGTTAACAATGACTGGAAAATTACACAACTAGATATTAACAACGCCTTTCTTCATGGGGATCTTGAAGAAGACATATTCATGACCCAACCTCCGGGCTTTATCGACAAAGATTATCCAACACATGTATGCAAGTTAAACAAGTCTCTATGTAGCCTCAAGAAAGCACCACATGCTTGGTATGCAAAACTAACTAAGGTGCTATTATCTTACAACTTTGTTATGAGCACAGTGGATGCTTCTATGTTTATCCAAAAAGATACTTCGAAAATCACCTACATCTTAGTATATGTAGATGATATCTTACTCACAGGCAGTTCTGCATCCTATTGTGAATTCTTTATCAAACAGCTACAGCAACACTTTCCAGTCAGAGACATGGGTAACCTGCACTATTTTCTGGGTTTAGAGGTAAAAAGATCTTCTAATTGTTTATTTCTATATCAAATTAAATACATCTTAGATCTTCTGGAGAAGCACAGTATGGCTGGTGCAAAACCTTGCTCCTCTCCAATTGCTGCAAACTACAAAATACAACAGTATACAGGCACTCCACTAGCTGATCCAACACCATACAGATCCTTGGTTGGTGGACTATAATACCTGACCTGGACCAGACCTGAGCTAACTTATGCTGTCAATCAAGTATCTCATTTTATGCAAACACCTACAACAGATCACTACATTGCTGCCAAAAGAATTCTCCGATATCTAAAAGGATCTGTTACCTATGGTCTTTTGTTCAAAAAGGGATTGAACACTCTTCAAGGGTATAATGATGCAGACTGGGCTGGGGACATAGACACAAGAAGAAGTACAGGAGGCTACTGTATATTTTTGGGTGCAAATCCAATCTCTTGGTCAAGCAAGAAGCAAAGGACAGTGCCTCGATCATCCACGGAGGCAGAGTTCAGAAGTCTAGCTGACACGGGAGCAGAGACATTGTGGGTATGTAAACTTTTAAAAGAAATGACAGTCACTTTCAATAATACACCATCACTGTTATGTGACAACATAAGTGCTATTTCATATTCCTCTAATCCTGCTTTGCATACAAGGATGAAGCATATTGCTATTGATTACAATTTTGTTAGGGAATTAATTCAAGCAAATGCACTCAAGGTTCTTTATGTTCCAACACTTGAGCAAGCTGCAGACATATTCATAAAAGGCTTTTCAGGTCCAAGATTCACGCAGCTGCGTACCAAACTGGGTTTCTGTTTCCTACAGCACACTCAGTTTGAGGGGGGGTAATAGTGCATCTTTATAGTTACACCTCTTTTACACTGTACACTCAGCATCATAGCTGGCATCTATCTGTAATCTAGCTGTCAAGTGTATGTTAGTCATGTTTGTCAGCTTATGTTAGCAATTCTCCATCTGTTATCAGATGAATATAAATGTAACTCAAATTGTGATTAATAAAATATCTGATTTTCTAGTGAATTAATCTCACTCAACTAAAAACGAGTCTGTAGATTCTCCTCTGCCCATACTTACTTCACACTTCAACCTGCTAACTTGATGACTGGAAGCAATGGGTAGAGAATTATATGATGCACCCTTGAAAAAAAAAATCTTCTTTGTCTCTACTATAATGTGTTAAAAGGGAACGATGTCTCCAGATATGGTCAACGCATTGGAATGTATTGCAGTTGAAAAATCTTTGGATTTCTTCTGTGTTCGACTTCGCACGTACTTTTTGTCAACCAAATAACCTCAAATCCATTATTTTCCTCATATAATTACAGACAAGTCTTTTCCATTCTAGAATTGGGGTTGGCCGCTGAAATCGGACATCAAGTGAAGTTTCTACGCCCACCTGAGTGACGGTCGCGCAAGACAAGATTTTCCACTATGAATTCAACTAAAGGTCTTTTCTTATTCACGCAAGCAACAGAGAATGCTAGGGTTTGCATCAAGTACCAATCCATTCTGGTTACCCTTCTCTACAAGACATATACGAGAAAGTTCTAATGCAAACCAGAACACCACTTCAGAGTTTCCCTTCTATACAGGGACGTTCACGAAGTTACCCCTCAACTTAGGGTTTCTAAGATGCATCCTGAAAACCTAGCTCTTGCTAGTATGACGCCACTCTCACGTGAATCCAAACAAGGCTGAACAAAAATTTTAAGTATACCTGGGACGTTCAAAAACCTAGGTTTGATAAGGTCACACAGTTCCTTCTATACGGGACGACGAACTGTAAAAACTAATAACTAGTCGACAAAATCAACTCTTGTAGCATGCAAGCCGTCTTCACTTGGGGACTGTTCTGAGATTGAGTGATCATCAGATCCCAACTGTATATCAAGTACCATTCCTCAAGTTGGAATCATGCTCACGGTATGAATATACAATGTAAAAATCAAGTCACGCGAGCTAAGGAGCTAAAATAAGAAGAGTCTGAGTCATAAAATGAAACTGAGCACAAAAGAGAAAAAGTTGTCTTTTTTCAAAAGTTTCTGGATACAATAGGCCTAACCTATATTGTATGAAACTTCTAAAGACTTCCGTGAGGCAAGGAACATGTTTGAAGTTGAGCAAAATCAGGGGCTTAAGCCTAGGTCGAGCATAGGCTTATGCTAAAACGAGACGTGAGCTTAGGTTTAAGGCGAACATCAAGCTTAGATAGACCTAAGAGGAGCACGACCTTATCTAGGATACTCATGGTCACTAGGAGGTACTCTAACGATATTCAAAGGCCCACGGAAAGCATGAACCCTAGTTAGGATCTAGTTATCCAAAAAAACATCAAATCGTAAAAACTAGGGTTTTGGGCCTAAGCAAAGGATACATCATTAACCAATGAGCAAAGACACGACCTAAACTGAGGTAAGGAATGATATTGGGTCCCCTAGTTTAGCACCAAGTTTTTGAGAAAGCTATGATGAGATTCAGGCTCAAACAGACCGAGGTTTATCCTCTCTATGGACGCGCTGCTATCTGCATTCCAAAGAGGAGCGAGCTGGCAACAAGGGGTAAAAAAAATTGGGTCCTACAATATCATGAAAGTTGACCACCTAGGTTTTATCTATTAGAAAGGCGTATCAACTGGACAAACGAGTTAAGAGATATGGCTCTCACACCCAAGTACATGCAGTCTAAAAAGTTTCTGAAATTTACACCGGATTTCGACAGAAAATGTGCATGTAAGTTTGAATGACCTGATAAACCCCCAAATTAAGTGATTCTCTTTGGAGATGATAACTTAATCACTTGGCAACAAAATTTTGGATCAAACAATCAAATCGGAGTTCTTATGAAGATTCCACAACGATTTTTCTACAATGACTTGTAGCTGGGCTTTTCTGATGCGAATTTCGACTAATAGTTTTTATTCCTTCAATTATGCTTCTATTCACTCAACCATGCAAGGATCATGCAAGGACAAGAATTAAACCAAAACAAAAATAGATACTTACCAATAAATTTTCAACAACCGAAAAATAATTGGATCTCACTATGGGAATTTAGAGATCTTCATTAACTCCGCCAACTCTTATCTCGACAGATTGAAGACCGTTGTCACTATGAAGATAAAACTGATCGCTCCACCTAAGAAGAATGGATTATTATTCTAAAATATTTATGATATAATCAAGTTCAAAATATTATTAACACTTATTGGGTTCACGACAGGGGACTTACTTGGATTCTCCAAGTCTCTTTTAACAGGAACGGTCTCATATTTTAAAAGTTCCTGGCTTGAGACAAGCTTATCTACAACAAGAGGTCGACCCTAAAAATTGCATGCCCAAGCCAAGCCTTAAATACGGCTTTAGCTTCCTCAAATCAAGTTAAACTTTTCTCAACTAAGAATTTATGCAAAATTTGAATCAAATAAGGATATATTTGATAATTAAAAAAAAATAATTAGTATGATTGGGATTTATCTACACAAGGGAAGAGTCATTCTTGTCATGCTCACACTTATGTCAAGCCTTATACATGGCCTTGGTTTTCCTAATCAAGCTATGATAGGTTCTTTACCTCAAATAGGAAAGTCACACAAAGGAAGTCAGGTCAAATAAGGAAATATTTGATAAAAAAAAGAATTTTAATGTAATAGGGATTTGTCTTCACAAGAGAAGGACCAGCCTTGGCATGCTCATGTATAATCCAAGCCAGCCTCTGATACGGTTGTGCCTCGGAATCAAGCTACATTAATTCTTCCATCTCAAACAAAAAAGTTACACAAAAGGAGTTAGAATCAAGCAAGGAAAATATATGATTTAAAAAACGAAAATTCCATAAGAAAATTTTAATTAAATAAAGGAAATATTAAATTAAATAAAGGAAATACTTGATAAGAAAATTTATGGAAATTTCAAGCAAAAAGGGAATTTGACTCGAATAAGGAAAGCTAGTCAGGAGGTTGATTATAATAGTTTAATTAAGGGATTGAAATCTAGCTTATACACCACCTCTTCCCGCCATGATCTAAGCGTCGTACAGACTTCTCGCATGCCTATGCTCGCGCCTCTGCATGTTCAGCTGCTATTTTGGCACATATAATACCTAAACTAGGGCTTTGGTACACCAAACTCTCATAATTAGGGTTTTAACTTATTTCTCAGCAAAATCTCGGCCATCACTAGCTCACAGTGAAGCATTACCTCCACAAGCTCATCTCAGTTAGGCGCCGCTAATGCCAGAGGAAAATCATATGGACAAGGCCATCCAGGTTCAAGTTAAAGTCAAATAAAACTTGTAAATTAAGACATACTTACATTGCACACGGTTATTGCTAGGTACCTCATAGCTCACATCCAGCAAGTCCACACCAAGTATCTTCATGTAATGCGAGTTTCACTCAAGTCGTGATTCACAATCAACAACGAGGACATGGTTCAGCAAAAACCTAATTCTGAGTAAAAGCTTCTTCGGCAAAGAAAGGTCAAGTATTTCATAGATATATTTGCACCATTTATGTACTCAACATGCAACCCGTAAGGTTCCGTGCTGAATATGGGACTTAATGTAGATAGTGATTTTTCGACCAAGGGAAAAATTCTCATTTTATGACTAGGTGAAAAAAGGTCATTTTACGATAAGGGGGGAAACAGTCATTTTGAAACCGACCAACCTAGCTCAAGAATGATTACTTAGTCAAAATATGCTCAAGCCTCATAGGCACAATTCAACCTCCAAAGTTTTATAAAAATTTAAACACAAGATGAAACACATCCTTTGAGCAAAATGGAGCTCTGTTCTTAACCAAGACGGAGGTTAAGCCTCATACAAGACAGAGGTTGAGCCTCGGCCAAGACAGTGGTTGAGCCTTAGGCCCGAAGCCAAAAAAGATGTTGGCCTTAGCTTAGAATGGAAGTTGAGCCTCACAAAAAACACAATAACCTAACCTCAGTACAATAGTCGTGTCAACGCATGGTGCCCTTTTATGGCCGGCTCTACAGTTAAGCCTCATAACCAAGCTCAAGATTGTAGTCTTTAGCACATCCAAAGCCAAAACGTTAAGTTCATGACATCTGAGATTCATTCGAACTTTGCAAGCGTATTTCTGGTTATCTTACCCCTCAAACTCCGTTAATGGGACCCCAACGGGTAATTAGTGCTCTCCTCACAACAGATACCCAACTTTCGTCCAGCCATATATGAAATACCTTACCTCCGGTCTTAGCTGGATGGACGTCCATGCTAGATTGATGCTCAACCTCAGTCGTTGACTTGTTCTTATGATCGGATAACGGCTCATCTTGATCATATGGTTGGACAAGCAACATCAAGCCTAAGTCTTTCTTCATTGCTGGCTATGCCTTCGCTCTTCGCTCGACATACGGTTATGCTAGGTTGACACTAAATATTAGCCTTCGCCTTGCTCCCATGATTGGACAAGATCTCACCTTGCTCCTATGGTTGGACGATGACTCGTCTTGCTCGTCTTACTGAACAAACGATATCAGGCCTCAACCACTTCTCAGAGTTAGTTATACCTTGCTTTTCTTCTAAGAAAACGCACATAACTAAGTCGTACTTGACCTCATCCAAGCTGATGCACTCCTCATGACACACACGGCCATTACAAGCCTCCTTAAGCTCTCCACACGTCTCAGGCAGGCCTCCACAAGCAAACATGAGTATTCCTCCATCTAAAGTTACGACACCTCCATAGAATACTGTCACATCATACAACACATCACGTACGAAGGCGGATTATGTTACAAATGGGGGGATAACTTTAGGGTTTTGGTCTGACGGTCTACGACACGTGTGAGTATCAACCTACTCATGCAGGAAGGGGATAGTCGGTCATAAGGAGTCAGCTGCGGAGGATAGACTCAATCCCAGATATATCCTTAGTTATTTATGTGATTGAGGAGGATGTGCTTATCGTACTCCTCATCGTTTATCTCACCGACTAGAGATTAGGGCTTTAAGAGCTATAAATAGACCAAATCTAGTCATTCTAAAACCAACAAGTTCACAGCGAACAATAGCTTTTCTGCAAACTCTCTTAGAGCTTTCTTTCTGCAACTTCTCGGCAACTCAAACTTTGATCTCATCTCTTTCAACTTTCCTCCCTAAGACTGATCTTATCTCTCTCCTGTGACTGAAGTAGCTCTTGAACGGTCATTCTTAGTTTAGGCAAGGATCTCAACCTTCTACACTCATACAAACCCTAACCATCTTTATAACTTTTACGTTTTTAACCCTTTTACAATTTTCATCATCTGCAATTTCATAAATAAATGAGAGCAATCCACTTTTGTGCACACTACTTTAATGAGGATAAATCTAACATGTTCATCTAAGTGGTTGAATAGTTAATAAATGGCTCAATCATCATGTGTATTCAGAAAGTCAGAAACTCGTCCCTCATTATATAACTCGCAGAATTAAATAAACAATGACCTTCAATTTTAGGACACTCCTTGAGCTGACGATTTTAACGTGTGCCTCGCACGTGCCCAAAGTCATAATAAAACAAACATGGTCTCAAACTAGGAAACCTACGGTGTAGAAAATGCCCCACCTAGTAAACCTTATAATATACACATTAATCATGTCAGTCCCATGTGGGGTTAATGTTCAAAATGGGATACTTATGCAAGAGGAACAACAGAGCTGCAAATTTTTTTGAAGAGGAAGTTTAAAACAGTGGTCTACTTGTTGCAGGTTCACTTGTGTAGGACACTCTTCTTTGATTGCTTTTGCTTCTTATAAGATTGGTGCTGCAATGGAATAAAATCCATAATGTTAGTACGCTAAAGTTTATAATGAATAATATGAAAAGAAAATCCGTTAGAGTCGGAACCCAATTACCTTCTGCTTTTCCAAGGCCTCCATATTTGTCCTCTCCTTCCAGCTGCTCTTCCGTAATTTTATAGGACGATTTCCGACATACTTTCCTGCAAAATGTGTCATATTTAAGGATATAAGCTGGGTGAACAATAAGTCTTAACTTAATAATGAGATTTGTTCTACTGTTGATGTCATTTTATTGGCATGACAGTGTTTGTGTTTCGCACCATCCAAAAGATGGGTTATTAACTAGAGAGTTGTGATGGGGCAGATCCATTGTTGCACAAAATCTTAGTCCAAAATAATTAGTACATGGTGAGTACAGATTTTAAATGCAGCATTCACAATTGTTGATGTCATTTTATTGGCATGACAGTATAATCAGATAACTGCTTCCTAATTACATACTAAACGGGTAGTTCATAACTGATGACACCCTGAGTCAAATACTTCAATTCACAGACAACAGGAGGAAATAAAACTAAAACCCTATTCTGATAATCATGACAAAAGATATTCAAAAACTAAAAATTAAATCAAAAAGCCAGTATGTGTTTACTTACCATTCATTTCTTTTAAGGCAGCGGCAAGGTCTAAAGGATTGCCAAAACTAACAAATCCAAAACCTCGAGCCTTTCCGGTCCTTTATCTCTTACAACCTGGAACATTGTTAACCAGTTTATGTAAGGCATCAAGTAATCAATCTGACTAGAACTAGAAGTCCAGAAGACAAGTTACAAATTAATGCCAAACTTAAAAATTAACAAGAAGTGAAATTGATAAAGTTAAGTGTGGCTGGTGGAGACTACACAAGTGGACTGGTAGAGGAAGACAATATAGATTAATTCCTTTAACAGGACAGCTTTTAGACAAAGGACACCAGAAATGATGTTGCGAGTCATCAGTCATTAACCTTGAAAAGTACAATGTAGAAGTGCTTGATGTAACCACGGGAAAAGCTAAGAGAACAATGTTGTGGAGATAAAAAGTTCATCTACAAAGATGTTTGTGACATATAGGAGATAAAACATATTGGTGAAAACCACTGAACAAATTTCACCAGCTAAAGAATACAAAAACTCAATTGTTCAAAATCTATCTCATGTTACTTGCCTAAAATTCTTTATTTCGTATATAAGAGCACATCCCATATGACAATACTCCGTAAAATCAACCAATAAATTACTTAAATGTTGTTAGATTTCTCATTTTTTCTTGCATGCACTTTTTGTCTCTCATGGACAGCTAGAGTATATAACTTGGGTGGCTTAGTGCAGAGAGCCTTCTCTAAATTCAACTTTAATAAGAGTTGATGAGCCTTAATCACACAACTGAAAGAACAGTGCAGCTGAGAAAGAAACAAAAAAACAACAGAATATGGGAGTCGAGGACATAATTTTAGAACTTACTCTTGCCATGTTAAAGGTAGGAAATCTTGTAAAGGCTTTCGAAAGAACCTCATCATTCACTTCATTCCCGAGATCCCCACAAAATAAGTGATAATCATCTGTAAATCACTTTTAACCAGTTAAGCATACACATAATATGACCAACAAAAGAATATAATTTTGCATTAAAAGTGAAGTGTGCCTTGATTCTTTCGAAAAGACTTAATATTAGGTTATCTATCCATTCATGGGTAGATACACAGATGGCAATATTTGATTAACAAAAGACAATAAATTTGGCATCATAAGTATAGCGTGCATTGAGTATTCTTTCCAAAATACACAGATCATCTATTCATGTGTCATCTACTCATTATTTCTACATGCAAAGAACACTAATATCTAATTTCATTACCATTTCTATGAGCTACAAAATGATGAGAATAAAAATGGAAAAGTTAGAGGTCATACTTTCTGGCCACTCAGCAAGTGTTGGATCCTCCCAAGTCTGTCCAGCAGCTTTACGAGGAACTGCCCTCTTTTTCATTTCTGCTTTGTGTTCAATTTCACTGCTTGCTAATGCAGCTTTTACACTTTCTAGTGCTTCTGGTGTAATTGTCTGTGCATCTCTCTAATTCACCGAAAAACAAAGAATAAAGAATTAGTATTATACTTACAATAAAGAAAATCCATGAAACCCTGACACAACAAAAGATACAGCAAGAAACATAAAAATTGAATCTTTCACTAGCCTGTTGATACTGTGGCAAAGTATAACCAGTGGTTGCTGGAGAAGGAGTAGCATAAACAGAAGGATGCATAGATGGAGGCATTAGAATTTTAGATGGTGCAGGAGGAGGGATTTGATAAGTAGGTGTTGGAGGGATATGTGGATTAGGGTATTGATAGGGAGCCATTGGATCAGGTTGTTGTTGTTGCTGCTGTTGAAGATGAAAAGGAAGTGGGAAATATGAACCATTTGAATATGTGATTGTGAAGAAGTCTAACCATCATTCGCCATACTTCTTTTATCGAGACTAGTCTACACGCACACGTGATGCACCTGCCTTTGCAATCGACTGAAGCTAGAGGCCTGGTTGCATTCCACTGAAACATCAATAAATATCAGACTTTCACTTGATCCCTTCCGCGAGGCATGGTTGGATTTCATTGAAGGAATTGTAATCAGAATATCAATCCTGGGAGTTAGCTTATAAAACTGAAAACATACTTCTGAAGTTATCCAACAATACTAACGATACAAAATGTCAAAATGCTTTAAGAACAGAATCCAAGCTGGTCTGGTGGTTAAGACGTTTGAGGTATTTACCGAACACCATTGGTTCAATTCCTATTTGTTACCAAAAATAACTCACTCAAAGAAAGCAGATTGTACCTACCAAAGATATTAATCCGTATAGAGACTTGAGAATAAATGGAAGCTAAGGGTTGTATATTCAATAACTCCGGGAATACGCTATGTATATATACTATACTCCGGGGAATAAATGGTAGTATATTTCTATTGAATGATTATCACCTGAGTTGAAGGGAAGACAATAACAATTTGAAATTACTACCCATTTGGTGTCACACTAATGATCAATGAACTAACATAAGAAATCAAAATACTCATCGTAGCTTACAATCGGTCCCCAATTCAGTATCCTTAAAATTGATCTAGAACCATATACGACTATACTAATGATCAATGAATTAACATAAGAAATCAAAATACTCATCGTTTACCAAACTTGGATAAGAAACTTCATGGAAGCACCAAGACAGCTCAAACAATCGTAGCAAAACCTAATTTGAAGCTCAACATTGCTCGTAACCAAATGAAAGTTTAACCAATATGAGAAAAGAATGTCAATGAAAAACAGTCAAACAGTACTACGTTGTTGTAAAAAGTGAACTAAACCCATCAACTCTATTTTATGAAGTGAGTTAAACCCATGAGCACTGTTTTATGTCGAATGGTCTCTTAGGCCACTTTGAAGTTTGAGTCCAACACTCTAAAGTTGTTTCAAACTAAATGGTAACTCAAAAGTTTAGCATAATTCCACTTACAGCATAAAATTGACTTCTACCCTAAATATAGTATACCTCAATCTGTCTAGGGGAATAAAAATAGGAACTGAAAGATGGCCAACAGAACCCTTAAGCTTCTGCTTCGCTTCTTAAGGAGATCAATGTTAGTTTTCCTGGTAATTTGCATTACAACAAAAATATACAAGAAAGTTAGCCGTTTGCAAGAATTCACCACACTTATTCCTTTCTATTAGGGCCCAGAATGCAAATCACAATGAAGGTGTGGAATATGTTCTTGCAAGACTAAAGCCTTTGACGTTCATTCATTGTAATGCAATTTTCCTTTCTTTCTTGCGCACTAAGTGGAGCCTATGTTTTTGAGTGATCCCCATTGCGTACTAAGTGGATCCTAGGTTTTTGAGTGATCCCCAAAACTGTGTACATGAACTTTATTAGAATGTTTTAATTAGCAGTGTAATCAGCTTACAAAGTGAGAATCACAATTTATAAGGCAATTTTCAGTTCATAATCCACAAAAAATTTTGAAGTATTTTCTACGAAACCAACACATTACATCATTAATCTAGCAGCTCCCTATAACAAAAAAATTACAAAGCTAATAAAACTAAACAATAGCTGTTGTTGAAATTGTTCCAACCATTCTGTATACTTGGAATTGATTGTGAAAGTCACCTAATTCTTCGGGCGTTTAATACTTGAATTGAATGCTTACAAAATTAGCATTGGTTATAGGAAATTGACGCCTAACTGTTATAAATTTGTTTGTTCAATCAAATTTGGGGAAATCAATAGTAAAACCTAATTCATTTAAATTGCAACGATTCAATAAAATTAAATATAAACTCACATTGCGGAACCCCTCACATAATTTCCACATACCTGTTTAGATTTCCACATACCAATCCTTCATTAATCAATAATTAAATTTATCAGAATTCAAAATGATGCCAACAAAATCATCTCGGTCATGCAACACAGCAACAGTTTCGAAAATTAAGTCGAGTTGATTTTGATGGCGGTTGACTTCGATAGGTGGAATCGTCTCACGCCATATGTACTGAGAATATTCGGGAGACGTGGTACAAGCACGAGAAAAGTCAGAATAAGGAAAATGAAAATAACAAAAAGGAAAATGAAGGATCAAAAGATTTTATTTGCTGCAGTCTTCTTGCTCATGATATTGACTGCCTTCATAGGCTACGTACTGCCTATGGGACAGATGAGCTTCTGGGGAGCTACTGTCATCACAAACTTGGCTAGTTCCATGGGTGAGACAGTGTTGGAGAGATGATTTTTGATGTTGTTAATGGAGTTGGGAAGTATTGTAAGGGAAAGAAGAGAGTTCGGGGTTTTTGTCGATGGATTCTCCTGTAAAAACAGAAAAACAAAGGGGTAGTATGTAAAAAGTAAAATAAGAAAAACAGTGTTTTAAGAACCAGACCGGACTGGCCGGTCCAACCGGTGAACCAGTAGAAAATTGGACTGGTCCACCTTTGACCCATAGATTGTTCTAAAATGATTGGAAAACTATCAAACCAGGTCCAACCAGTGAACCAACTGGCTCAATTGGGTTTAACCGGTTCGTCAGGTTGCTTTTCCATGAAAATTTTATTTCTTTTTTCTTTTTCTCTTGAAAATCTATAATTTCCATCTATTACATAAGATTGAAAAAATCTATTTCAAATGGAAATATGTGTAACTCTGATCATAATAAAGGTTACAATTATTATATATATATATATATATCCATATGACACTAATTTTTTTTTAGTTTTGATGAAAGCCTAGATATTATAACTTATATCATGATGAAATATCTTGATGTTACAGATCGAGAAGAAAAAAGTTAATAGAACCTTTCTCTTTTCTTGTCTTTGTTATAAATCGTTATTAGATTTAATATCCACAAATCTTTAATTTTTCTAAATATGTGGTTCTTCTTAATATATATGGAGTTATGGTGGGCGTTAACTGTGAATGCGGATATAGGGAGAAAGTGCAGTCAGTGAAGAATTAAGATGAACATAAAAAATCAATGCTTTAAACTATTGATTAGGGTTTTAGTGGCTGAAGAAATAAAAAGTAAACATAAAAAATGCAAATTGTTATAAAATAATTATACGGAGATGAACCACCACTCCACTAATTCATAGTAATTAGGCACTCAATAACCACTTCATGGGTGTTAATTTTGTAACTCTTGTAACCTCTTATTCTAGGTGTAATTGATGATTTAATGGTATAGTTATTTCCCTAATGGACGAAAGCTATATAAGAGGTCTCTTCCTCCTGGAACCATTAACAGGAGATGTTTTTTAAGGCACGTTTTGCAGACTGCCATTTTGATGAGTCAAATTTCCCGTCGTTAGGGGGAGAAAATCTAAAGCTTGAGGAACGTCGTGAAATTTCATGGAATACTCACTCTTTAGATCACCTTGATCCTCGCACTAGTCAATGTGAACTTGAGGTCCAAAGGATCATACATTTGCAAACTATTGCGAATAGAATGCCTGATGCATTCACGGACATGGGTAGAGTAACAAAATCATATATACCTGCTGCAAATACTCCAGCGAGAGTAATAGTCTCTGAAGGACAAAATGATGTGTCTAAACCACGCTTGAAGCGTGGAAGACCTCTTGGTGCAAAAGATTCAGTTCCGCAGAAGAAAAGAAAGGATGTGGGGATTCCGGAAAATACCACATCCACAAAATCAATGATTGATGAATCCGAAAGTATTGCACATCAAGAGGAAGAAGTACCTGAAAATAAAGAGATCTTTATAAATCATGTAGGTACAGAAGGACTATTGGATAGGAACAACATCATTCCTAATCATAAATTTTCTTATGCAATTGCCTTGGATGTATTTGAAAATACTGATGATCCTGAACCACTAACCGTCGAACAATGCCGACGTAGAAGTGATTGGCCAAAGTGGAAGGATGCAATCCAAGCAGAACTCGATTCATTAGCAAAACGTGTAGTTTTCGGTCCCGTTGTTCAGACACCAAACAATGTAAAACCCATCGGATACAAATGGGTATTTGTACGAAAATGCAACGAAAAGAAAGTGATTGTAAGATACAAATATCGACTTGTTGCATAAGGTTTCTCACAAAGACCTGGTATTGATTACCAAGAAACGTATTCTTCGGTAATGGATACAATTACATTTCGATTTCTGATAAGTTTAGCAGTTTCAGAAAATTTGGGCATGCATCTTATGGATGTAGTCACAGCATATTTATATGGATCACTAGATAGTGACATATACATGAAAATCCCTGAAGGGTTTAAAATGCCTGTAGCAAACAAATCAGCAGAAAGAGTCATGTACTCTATAAAGCTGCAAAGATCTTTGTATGGACTAAAGCAATCGGGGCAAATGTGGTATAACCGTCTTAGTGAATACTTGTTGAAAGAAGGTTATATTAATAATGTTATATGCCATGTGTTTTTATCAAAAGATCAAGTTCTGGCTTTCCTATTATTGCAGTTTATGTTGATGATTTAAATCTAGTTGGGACTCCTGAAGAGCTCATAAAAACTGCTAACTATTTGAAAAAAAAGAATTCGAAATGAAGGATCTTGGTAATACTAAGTTTTGTCTTGGTCTACAAATTGAACATTTGTCAAATGGTATCTTTGTTCATCAATCTACATATACAAAGAAAGTTTTGGAGCGATTTCATATAGACAAAGCACATCCATTAAGCTCTCCAATGGTCGTTAGATTACTTGATGAAAACAAAGATCCATTTCGTCCCAAAGAAGATGGTGAAGAACTTCTTGGTCCAGAAGTGCCATATCTAAGTGCAATTGGGGCACTAATGTATCTTGCAAATCGTACAAGACCTGACATTGCATTTTCTGTCAACTTACTAGCAAGAAACAGTTCTGCACCAACTAAACGCCATTGGAATGGTGTTAAACATCTCTTGCGCTACCTTAGTGGAACAATTGATTTGGGCTTATTTTATTCAAAAGAATCTAATACAAAATTAGTAGGATATGCAGATGCAGGTTATCGTTCTGATCCCCACAAAGGTCGATCACAAACTGGTTATTTGTTTACATATGGTGATACAGCTATATCGTGGCGGTCAGTAAAGCAAACACTAGCAGTTACCTCTTCAAATCATTCTGAACTTTTGGCATACCATGAAGCAAGTCGTGAGTGTGTTTGGCTGCGAAGTATGATTCATCATACTCAGGAATCATGTGGGATTCTTTCGACTAAAAACACTCCAACAGTATTATATGAAGACAATGCCGCTTGTATTGCACAACTCAAAGATGGTTATATCAAGGGAGATCGAATAAAGCACATTTCTCCTAAATTTTTCTTCACACATGAACTTGTAAAGAACGGAGAAGTTGAAGTAAAGCAGGTACGATCAAGTGAGAATCTTGCTGATTTATTCACTAAAGCATCACCAACCTCTACATTCAAGAAGTTGGTGCACAAGATTGGAATGAGGAAACTCAAATACTTGTCAAGTTAAAAGTGTTATAGAAGATGTAAAGAGGGGGAGAAATTTTTTTAAACTACACTCTTTTTCTTTCGCTATGGTTTTTCTCACAGGGTTTTCCTAGCAAGGTTTTAATGAGGTAGTTCTATTAACATTCACCATATACTCTTTTTCCTTCGCTATGGTTTTTCCCAATGGGTTTTCCTATTTAAGTTTTAACGAGGCAACATTTTTACGTGGTAGACATCTAGGGGGGGTGTTATAAAATAATTATATGGAGATGAACCACCACTCCACTAATTCATAGTAATTAGGCACTTAATATCCACTTCATGGGTGTTAATTTTGTAACTCTTGTAACCCCCTTATTCTAGGTGTAATTGGTGATTTAATGGTATAGTTATTTCCCTAATGGAAGAAAGCCTATATAAGAGGTCTCTTCCTCCTTTGTAAATATGAAAAAAAAATCAACAAAGTTTCTCTTCTTCTACTACTATATTACTCTCTTATTTGGTCTTTTATTTTAGTTTATTTTACAAATACAAAAGTTAAAAGACTAGGGTCATACCAGCCTGGTTAGTTTAGTATTTTTTTTTATAGGAACAAACCTGATTAGTATTTATCCTGTTTATCTTTTCTGTCTTTTGTAAAGCCAAATAGTTTTTTTTAATATTAACCCAATGACCCAGTTGAACCAATTAACCCTGATCTAATGGTTTTTTCGGTTCGACGTCTGGTCGAGTTTTTAAAATATTGTCTTGTATTAATTAGATTAGATATATATTATTTCCTCATGATGGAGTTTATATGTTAACTCTACATTATGTTATGGGCACTTTTTTCATTTGGGCGCCTAGGATAGGATTGGGCTAAACTTGCAAAAGGAACTGTAAGATCAGTTTTAACTTGTATTCCCCGTATTGTATCCAGGCACACACTGGATTTGTATATACTAATTGTAAAATTAATTTTTCCTAGTTTGGTTCCTATATCCGCAGATGTGGTACTGGAACTACTTGAACCAAAAAAGTTGTTGAAATTACTACCAGAAATTAATTAGTTAACAAAGTGTATTGTCATGTGATAGTTATTTTATTATATTTACTTTCTAGCATTAGCATAGTGTTAAATAATTAATAATTATATTTTGTTGGAATCTTATAATAATGAACAACAACGTTAGATGTATCAGAATAATATATAAAGAACCGAATTGAAAACAACTCTACTACGGACAACTACGAGGGCAAAATCACAGGTTCAACAAGTTGTCCTTAACACATTAGTTCGCGGGTATACTCGAGAAGAGCAACGCTAAACCCCAACCATGGAAGATGTGTCCAGGATAAGACTGCCTGATATAGATTGTATTAGCACAATACAAACTACCCACTCTTGAACTTAGCAACAGGGAAGGAAGGGAAATAAACACTCAAAAACACAAAACAAAGCGAGAAGATGGCGAAAAGAAGACAAGATAGTAGCCGCTTCTGGGATATCTCGAAAACAGTTCTAAGAGTTGTATTTATAGGAGAAAGTTACTTGCAAACCAAGTTAGGTTTAGGTTTTCTTATAAAACAAGGTTTTGTTTACTTGTAAAACAATTAAAACCTAAAAACAAATCTCATAAATAAAACTCTTAACGAAAATATTTTTGGAATTAATTTCCTTAAGAAATTTGTTGCAAAAAATTCTTTCGTGTAGACATAGGACTTTTGGTGCATAGTATATGTGCATATTGCATGATTTGGGCCATGTATTGTTTGCCCACCCCAATCCACCCACGTTTGTCTAACTATCCATATGAGAATGGTTATATAGTAGACATCATTCTCTAGAATACCCAGTGTAGACTAAACTAAAGAGTTTCATTCACTCAAGGAAATAAGTGAGCATCCATAGAACCCTTAGGTCCTAAGATCAAACCACAGCAAGACCAACAAAATATTTATTTAAAACTCATTTTCTCCAACATATTTAAGCATGATGATGTCTAATGGAGTCTAGTGCCATAATCATGTCTATATTTCTATCCAAGTGATTAAACTTTATTTTTCGCCACTCTCTAAGTTGGGAAAGGTCAAGTTCTATTAAGATGGGGCCTCAAAAGGTTACCCAGGCCAGGACCAACTGTTTGAGGGGAAGTCTTAAGAGCTTATCTAGGGAGGTGTTGTGCATAAAATGGCTTCAGGGATGTCATTCTATTTAACTTCATCATGGCAGGAGGTAATGGAAATACGAAATTGGTGTGGAGTTTGCTACTTCTCTGGGGCACTCGAGAATATAATTATAATAATCTCTGATTCTAATGCAGCTATTTTCTGCTTTCACATGTATGAGGCTTCCTTGGTTACTGAGTCAAGATGGAGACTGGCACGAAGAAAGATCACAAAGATGATTTTCTGTTACGCTTGTAGAGAAACTTTATTTTACGACGAATTATGTAGCAAATAGGCCTTCTTTTTTTGCTAAGGGTCAGGTGGAAGATCAGGTGCAATGACTAGATTTTCATTTAAACATTAAAAACTTGGACGCGACTTATTTCGGATTTTTGTTTTAGTCTTGTCTCTTTTATCCTACTTGAGGAGTTAGGTGTCTGTATTGAGGTTCATCTAGTTTTGTACCTTATTTGGTTTCTTAGCTCTTAATTCGCTGGAGAGTTGAATTTTTACCTTCTTTTGTTTATTCAGTGAAGTTTTGGGTTGAGGGAAAAAAGTGGAAAAGAAAAATACATATATAATTTTTGGACTGACTCGATCAATCTGCAGGGAAAGGGCGAGTCTCGAACGAGTTAATATGAGAATTAAGATCTTCATATCCAGCTAAAACATTTTTGTTCATTATTTGGCTCATTCTAAAAAGTTACGCTCCAGTCTAACTTTTAGAATGTTTTTTTTTAAACCATCCCGATTTCGAGGGGACACTTTCTAATTTTAGCCTTGGTCATATTATTTCTACTAATCGCTAAAATGCCCTTTATATATGTTATATTATTTTTTAAAATTGAATTATTTATTATTTTTATTTATTATTTTGTTTTTATTTTGTTATTTTGTTTTTTTATTTTTTATTTTTTATTTTTTATTTTTTTTAATAGGTTTGGTTCGGCTATGTTTTTTTTTATTTTTCTAGACGAACCTCAATCTGTTCTTCAATGCGACGAATAGACTAAGGTTCTGCTAGGAAAAACACCCAGCTGAATCTCAATATGTTGTTCGTATACGAACAATAGATTGAGGTCAGTTAGGAAATAAAAAACTAGTTGAACCTTAATATGATCTTCATATTGAAGTTCGACTAGGGAAAAAAAACGAATTTGGATTCGTCTAGGAAAAAAAAGTCGACTTAACGGAACTTCAATCTGTTCGTATGTGAAGAACAAATTAAAGTTTGTCTAGAAAACATTAAAATATAAACTAGCCGAACAAAAAAAAAAAACTAAAAGAAAAATTGAAAAAAAAAAAAACCAAAAACCAAAAACCAAAAATAAAAAAAATAATAAAAAAAATTATAAGATGAATAACATAATTTAAATAAGTAAAAGATTATTTAGTTATTTACTAACACTGAGACGTCCCTTTTCACCGGGTAATAATGGACTAATCACCTAATAATCCCCTTAAAATTGGGTTGGTCCAAAAAAAACTGTTCTGCTTTTAATGACAGCATAGCATAACATACTCACTTCCACACTGCCAATATGAGGCTGCCAGCAGCATATTGGCTTCTCAATCCCCCAATATAAATAGTCCTTCCCCCAGATGAGCGCTCAAAAATCAATTAAGAATGAGTTCCAACTAGTTGTGGACTTTTAATTATAAAAGAATACATGGTCTTATAACGATATAAAATAGAGTAAAGGTTTTATACAACGTCAGTTACATATACACAAACATCAAAGGCTTGCGTGATTCGAATTGAGAAAAATGTTGACTATCTTTAGACCAAAATGGAAGCTGGTTTTCAAAGTCGTATTGTACAAGAAAGAAAAGCAGCCAGCCCTAACAAGAAAAAACATGAATGGATCCACCTTATTCCACGTCGATTCCACTTCATCATATGACTTTGTATCGCGCCAAAACTCAAGTTCAAATCACGTATAAGTAACCATCACTAAGTTGCCACCTGTTACACAATCCATTATTTCCCGTACTCGATAGACTAATTATACACTGTTTTCGTAATCATTTCATGCTTAATTCTCTCGTTATTCATTTCAAACTTGGAACCACTTTCCAGTTAAAGTAAGTTAGTAGTTTCACCAAACAAACCTTTGCTTTGTAGAACTAAATAATAATTCACATTTGTAATAACGTTGTATAAAATATATAGTATAATATTTTGTTTTATGAGGTACATTTGATTTCACAATCAAAATAATACGAGTATAATCCTTATTGTCAATAGTTTCCTGCTTTTTGAAGATAGTCCCCACGGGAATCTTTCCAATTAGGCTTCTTAAATAAAAATTCCTCCATCTCTCTATCTCTACAACGATAGTGAAGACACGAAATAAAAATAATATTTTCAGTCGTTGTTTTTGTTTCGTTGACGATAAGATCCTCTAATCAAGGCCTGCATGTTCCTAGCTAACTATGACTTTTGCTTTAAGTAATACTCCTTTTGTCCACTAATAGATGATCTATTCATTTCTAAATTTTGTCCCACTAATAAATGACCTATGTCATTAAATAAAGATATATTTCTAAAACTACTTTTTTAATTGACTATTGTTAATATAAGAAATATGTATAATTTGATATCCATGTTTATATTCATTACGTAGGTGTTTTAAAATGCTTTTCAATGATATAAAATTTACGAATATCCATGGTATAGTTTGAGAAATATATATCATTTATAAATTTTATTAATTATTATCCTGATGTGATTTTATATAGTGGTAAAAAGAGGTTCGATTCTCGAACTTGTGAAGGTAATGATTTTAGAAAATATTGGACTTAACCTAAACTAATAAAAATCAGGAAAATACACTAGAGATGATTTTTAGAAAATATGGAGAAAACTAGGAATCAAGATTCAGTTATTTCTAACAATTCATGTGATTAATCATGTAATTCTTTTGAACAATTTAATTCAAGTTTGCCAAAAATATGTTTCCTAAAAGAATAATTGTAAATCCTAAGCATGAGACATCAAGAGTAATTAACTAAGCATGACCCATCAAAAGAGAACACAACTATTTAATAAAAACCATTTTTTCTAATTTAAATCCATGCAAATAATAATAAAAGAATTATAAATAATTATTAGAAAATAATTAAATCACATAAAATTGAGAAAAATACCTTATCCATCATCCCAGTAAATAAACTTACCCCATGGTGAAGAAAACTTGCTCAAAAGTTGATTTCATTGCTCAAAATATTGATTACAAGGTAAAAGAATAGTGCAACAGCTGAACAGATACGTATATAAGTGTCACAGAACAGGGTTCAGCTGTTACAGAGAGCTTTAAGCAACAAAAATGTTCAAAACTTAACGAAACAGGAGCAGAGTTGCAACAGTGGAACAACAACACTTATAAATGTTACTGAGTCGTCTTCTTCAGCGATGGTGGGTGAAGAACAGTGCCGGCGATGCACCAGCAGGTCACCGGCGGCGCTGGAACTTCACCGGATTTTCTCTGAATCGCTCTCTCGGCTTCTGTCCCTATTTCTGAGGCTTGTAAACTCTTTATATAGGCCCTGTGAATCTTCTAGGATGTTCTAATCCCATTATAACTCGGTGATTTGATGAGAAATCAGTAGCAATCCAAAACAGGGATGTACTCCTATTCCCGTCCAAATTCATGCTCCTCTGACCCTTATCTTCGGCTTCTAGAGCTTCCAATCGATTTTACGAACCTTTAATTAGATTGGGCACCTATCAATTTGCGATGAAATCGCTAGAAAATCTGAATCGAAATCTTGCTGCCGATGAAGCTGTCTCGATGAAGCTTTGACTCGGTCAACTGACTTTGACCGAGTTGACTGGGCCGAGTTGACCCGCTGAGTTGGTCCGATCCAGCTCATCCCGATCCAAGGGTGCCCCAATCCAAAGTGTGGGTGCCTTGATCCATATTTCCGGGTGCTTTGAACACTTTTTTTGAGCCAATTTTTCCACAAATCTTTATTCTTCTAATGTACCTACAAAAGCATAAAAACACGTAATAGACACAAAATCGAATACTAACTCACTAGAAATTAAGGTGTAATTTAGACACTAAAATGTGTCTATCATATCCATGAGGGTATAATTAGAAAAAAATACTTAAAATACTCATCTTTCCTCATTATCTTAAGAATTAGGCAATCTTAAACTATGTCATTTATTAGTGGGACAAAGGGAGTAGATTGCTATTCAAAGCATCGTTAAGAGTTCTGTTAGAGTAAGTCGACACTTCTAAGTATGATTCTGCAGTATCATCCAACCCAATAAACACTAAACATATTTACGCAATCTAGAAAAAAGTTAGTATAAAAACGATGCTCTCTTTTGTACTTTAAAAGGTGAAATATTCTTATATCTTTTCTTTGTTTCCAAAATCGCCTACTGTATTCGATAGTCCCGCAATAACATCCACTTTCTCAGTGGGTTTTCTTCAATAGACTTTTAAATATATTTTTAATTTTCTTTTTAATATAAAATTATTTTCAATAAGATTCAATTTAAAATAAAAAAAAACACATTATATACATAACAGAAAACAAATGTGATTGCTATCTTTCATTTTTATCTTTATTTCTTTTACGATTTTGAAGTATGTTCCATTTATTTTTGTTTAAAAGTTTCCAAAATTTTAAGATCTTTTAGTTCTCCTCCTTTTAATTTTTTATTAACAACCAATTACCAACTTAATATGATTTTTATTTAATTTTAAATTTTGACAACAATATAACATTTAGTAAGAGTAGTTTAAAAAATACTTGGGTATTTTTAATATTTTGGTTTTTTCAACGTGGACGGAAAAATTGGGACATATAGAATACTTAATAACATATAAGATTATAGACAACAACAGCGTTTATTCACGTTCAAATAATAATATATCTTTGATTCTTGGCTTTTACGAGTTGCCGAATTGAGTGTAAATTATTCGGCCGATTGATAATACTAATCTAACTCAGTTCCGTCTTTGATTCTTGGCTTTTACGGGTTCCCGAATTGAGTTTAAATTATTTGACCGATTAATTCGGGTTGCTGATCTAACTTAGCTGGGACAAGTTCAACTCGGATAACTTGAATCGAACCGAACTGATACATATTCCCTTGTTTCCAAGTTTTATTCAAAAATTATTTGCAAGGGGATTAGAACCCATGATCGCTTGCATACTTGAGATAGTTCTAAACTACCAAACCTCTTTTTTGTTCATTAAATTGTATATATTTTATATCTGAATAATTTAAATATTAAAATCATATTACCAATATGTTATAAAAAAGTCTTTTCTTATCAATAAAATATGATGAATTTTTATGCGCTTTCATATCTCTATAACGAATTATATACGTACTCTTCCCAATAATTAGTGTTATGAAATTTTACTCTAAGAAAATGTAAATAATTTGGCACTCATATTTATACTCATTGTATAGGTCTGTTAAAAAGTTTTTCAATGATTTAAGATTTACAAATTGTTTGTTCTTTAGATTGAGAATATATATCAAATATAAGTTATTGTTACATTATTACACATAAAGGTATAAATTAAAAATAAAAATGAAAATTATATTCTCTTTCCTTATTTTGTTTAAAATTTGTACAATTACTAAAAATATTATTACGAATGATAAAGAGAATACGAAGTAGACAGAAGGAAAAACAAATTATAATATTGATGAATAGAATAACAAAGAGTTAAGCCTTTATATTTTTAGAGTTAGATATAAGGCATCTTAGTAAATAAGTGTTTTTACATAAGACCCTAGATTTATAACTACCCCCCTCCCCCTAATACCACGATGATCAATGTACTTAAGGTACTACAATATGTTAGGAAAACTCAAGAGAGTGAACAATGTAATAAGTGAATTTAGAACAATGTTGGACATGTATATGTTGCCTCGTTAAAACTTTGACAAAGAAAACCTTATAGGATAAAACCTTGACGAAGGCGAAGAAAAAAAGAAGATAATGTGGTAAGTCGAGTAAAAAATTTCTTGTACAATGATGTTCCTCTAGATGAGTATATCAACAAAATCTTACCCGAAAAAATCTTCAAATCGATGTATTCCAACCTAAATAACAAGTATCTTAAATGTAGAAGTTGATAATCATTCAATGAAGAAGTTCACTAGTTTTTGTATCCTACTTTAGTTGAACGAAATATGTAAGATTCTTGGATGTGGTGTATGACATACCTTAATGAACTACATTCAATGCTTGCTTCATGGATCGGCTGTAACTCAGAACTATTTGTAAAATTACTTGCATTTGTGTTCTTTACAAGCCTCCAAGTTATACATGTAGCTAATTCTAATGCTTTATTAGGACCTTGTCAGGAAAACCCAAATGGACAAAACCTGAGAAAAAGGAAAATTGTATAATTAAAAAAACTTATATCAGAAAATTGAATGCATATATTTAGGTTGAGTACTCTAGGCTCCTGATCACTTTAATATAATGATACCTTGTAATATCAAATATAAAGGCACATGAAAAAGCAGATCCTCAAATAGTGTTATTTTTCTTTCGCTTCGTTTGCAACAAATATTATCTATATGAAATCGTTGTTGATGATTCATAACATGCATGAATCCAGATTATTTGACAGTGCTACTGCTGGACTTATTCTCCAAATGAGAGTGTATCCTAACTATAAGGATAAGATTGTATGGACTCTTACCAGAATTAAAATTTTACTTTGAAGAGTACTCACAACACGCTTTATGAAATCTATATAGGAGTTTCTTCTATTAAATGAGGTACTAGTGGTAATAAGATTTGGGAACCTTAAGTGGAAATAAATATTTGGCCTAAAATAAAACACTTTTATGCATGACATTGTTCCTATAAGGAAGAGACTGTCCGGGTTCATTCAAGGCATAAATCAGATACATCTTGTATGTGAGCAGCATGAAGAGAGGTTGTGGCATTTGTTATTTGATTGTAGTTTTACAAAGGCAGTTTGGCTTTGTATTCTAAGGGACATCAGAGTCTTAAATTCAACTCAAATTATTTTTTCTGAATGGATTGAAAGAAGCAATCATTATGATGACATTGTGAGTCTGGATTGGTTAAGTCTTGCTTTAACAACCATCTGGTCCATTAGGAAAGTGAGATGCGACTTGATTTTCCAAGAAAATAAAACCTGAACAAGTTGCAACTTTCGACCAGATTATGACCTTTGCATTTTATTTGCATAAGTTGCATAACAAAAGCTTTGAGCTATGCTAGAATCCTATTGTGCATACTCATAATACAAACCATCATTGGAATTCATATGAATAGCCATACATCAATATTAATTGTGATGCTTCTTTCGATATAAATATTAACTTAGGTGGCATTATGGTGGTTACTCGTGATCATACATGGGATTATAAGGGAGGCAAAACCAGTTACATGCAAGGATGCTTAAGTGCAGAGCAAGATGAAAGTTTCAATTTGAGCTAGCGAGAGGAATCTTCAACATATCCACCTAATGACTGGCCTGAAATGTTTTTTTTTTAATAAATGATGCGAGAAATACGCTTTCGTGGCAGAATTGAAGTATTCTGATAGAACTTTTCTTATATTTAATAGTTTTAGAAAGTGGATAATTAGTTATGTTAGTAGGAAGAATAATAAAGTAGCAGATAAGTTATCCAAATTTAGTCAAAAATACGAGATCGAAAAGGATAGGGACGGTAGCCCTCCTAATGTTATTTCTAGATTGATATACGAGTAACTTATCATTTCAGGGTGAAAAAAAATATATTGTAAAAGTACTTAGATTCAAAAGATTAAGTCATACAAGACTGGCTTAAACCAAGAAATGGTTGTTCCCTCCTCGCTTCAGTCGCAAAAAAGAAGAATGGGTTGGTCTTGGGGAGGGAAACAAAGAAAATGTTGAGATTAAAGTGTAAGATTCTTTGTGGTGTGATTGTTATGTTTTACTGTATGTGAAGATTTATTTGTGTATGACCTAGAGAAGGCTTCTATGAAATCATGTATTTATACTTGTACATAAGTTTTTGTCTGTCTATATATCTGATTTGTGAATAGGTTGAATGACCTATTTATAATAGTAGTTGTACACCCTTACCTCGTATTAAGTGGAGGTTGTGAAGTAGTGGTAAAGTTGAAGTAATGGAGGATGTGATGAGATCGTGTCTCTATTGTTAAGGAAGACTAGGCGGTTATATATCCACTACTCTTCTACTCTGTCAACTTTTCGCACATCATGTCATTTTTTTCGTAATGGGTGTATTGTTACACCGCATATTATAGACCGTCAGACCAAAACCCTAAAGTGTATCCCCCCATTTGTGACATTCTTGATATCTCGCGTAATTTTAGTAGAGTTAAATGCTACTTTTGTGAAGTCATATGTGACTTGCTTAGTCAATTAGTTGACTTGCGGCTTGTCATGCATGACTAGATATGAATGATGAGTCTTAGTAAGACTGGTGATACTTAGATAACATTGGTAGATTAAAATAAATATGTATTTATTTTCACCTTTGTCAAGTCTTTAGATGAGGAGTGATAGCCCATGCCTGTTGATAAGTGCTTCACTCACATAATTTTAGTGTCAAATCCATACTAATATTTGTTATAATTCTTGCATATTACTTGTTATTACGTTTGTTTTCTATTGTATTTGTTTTTATTAGGTGAATCATACAACCAAGAGTGAAATTGGATACAAAAGAGCTAAGAAGTGAATTACCTCAAATATTCAAGCATCCCAAGGCTAAAGTAGAAAAAAAGAGTTCATTGCAACATGAAATGAACAAGAAAATTGAGTTATACAAGTGAAGAAGGGAAAAATACCAAGTTCAACTCATCCTAAATCAGGATTTTTTAACACCATTTTGAAGAGAATTTAATTACGAAGAGAACACAAAAGAATGATGTTATTCCGACATCGGACGAAAAAGTTATGAGCAAAATAAGATAATAGTGAAGATTTTGTTCACAAACCATAAGGGTTTGCAAACCATACCCATCTGAAATTGTGAACAAAAAGGGTTTGCAAACCATTCACATCTGGATCCGTTTTAAAAAGGGCTGCCAATGTGAATCTTGTTAAAGGCGCCTAATCATTCTACTAAGGGGCTACCAATTGAAAAGTGTTAACAACACCATCTAGTTTGTAATGGGCAGCCATCAAGAGATGGTAAGGCAGTTGATGATTGGCAGCGATGGTTAATGACATCTCTGAGTTGAGCTGAGAAGAATCAGGAAGATGGGTTAGACAGAGTTGATGAGTTTGAGCTTCGACAATCAGAGAAGATGGAAGATGTGGCTGTGATGATTTCTTCTCGGTGTTTAAATGGAGATTAAATGAAGATAGGTATTGACAGTGAATGGAGGAAGTCGAACATGGCAGAGATGATGGTGATGGTTTTGATGGCATTTCGATGGAAGTTGTTGGTGGCAGAGATGATCATTGATCGTGATGGGAAGTGATGATTTGCTGTGGGAGATGATTTCAATGGCAGGTGGTAATATGATGAAATCGAGATGGAGGTGCTGTTGTTGATCGAAATGAAGTTCTCTATTGATAGTTGATGATGAAGCTCAATGAATGGTGGCTGTTGCTGCCACTGATAGTAGTTACTGCAGTAAGCGCGAGTTAGCTGTTGACGTAAAGAGAGAAGAAGATGGAGTTGGACTGTGGTGTTGCTGCTGGTTTCGATGGAGGAAGTTGAAGGTGAAGTAGAGCTGTGGCTGTAGGATTAATGGTAGAGGTTAGTATTGCTCGATAGTAAGAATTGAATGGAGCCTGCGATGGTGATCATTGACCACGGTGATGAATCTGGAATAATGGATGTTGATGGAGCTGTTGAGATCGAGCAGTGGCAGGGAAGCAAAGATGATGGGTTTGGACGGAAAATACAGAGAGAAGGTTGGAATGGTGCTGCCATTAATGGCAGTTGAGTTGATGATGGTCTGCTGGTGGTTTTGGAAGATGAAGATATTCAAGACTTAGACGCTGGCAGTTGGGTCAAGGAAGGAGAAACTGACTTCCGTGAAGAAATGGGCTAGGTTTTGCTTACCCAGGAAAGCCCAATTAGCTTTTATAAGACGTCAATAAGGATGGGCTGTTACGCTGATGTGAGCCCATTAGCTAACTTACACCTTTCTCATGGCTAAGTCTTGGCCAAGACCCATTTTTGGCATATTTTGATGTTTTGGAAACCTTTTTCGACCGGGATTCGAGCACGAAACTTCTACAACTTGGGACACCTATTTAAGAGACTTTTCTAATTATTTTCGAATCTAATCAATTATTTAATCACGCTTTTGGAGAGAAGAACACAAGAGGAAAAAGCTAGGGTTTTGGAGCGTTTTCACCACCGTAACTATTTCTTTTCCACTTTATCATATGTATGTCATGGATTGTACTATATCCATGAGTATCTAAACTTCTTATTGGTTGAGGAGGAATTCTAAGTTCTAACACATGATTCAATTTAGCATATAAATCTATTTTTTTAATTATCACATGATTATCGTTTGTTTTTACTAATACGAATGTTTATGCTTGATTGATAGATTGCTTAGGTGGCTAAATAATTCAGTTTGTTAATTAATATAAAGCTAAATAGAGAGTTGTTATATGTTTAATAGTCAAACACCTCCTATACAAGTAGAGAACGCAAGACCTTACAGAGGGATTCTGTGGAGCAATTGCGTGTAAAGACAACAATAGTAAGTAGACCGAGCTTATTTGTTTGATGCTAGGATCAACCTAAATTCACAATACCTAAATAATTCAATTGAGTTACACCTTGATATCTTATTCATGGTAGCTCAGACGAATAAAATCTGGTAGTCGAGCGCTTCCTTGTCCAGTGATACAAGTAATCTGGGGGATAACAGAGCTTATTGTTGTTCTACAGTTGGTGATAATTGGTGGTTAATAATGAATATATGAGTATAATATTTTGATGAATGTTTAGTAACGAAGAAGGATTCCTCGATCATATCTCTCTTCATTGCTTACAACTATATTTTTAATTGTTTTCTTATTTACTTTGCTAAAAACCCAAAACAAAACCCAATATTGTGACACTTTAAATGACTGAAACCCTTGCTCCTCGTGGGAACGAACTTGACTTTAATTATATTATTCTTTAATTGAGTGGAAATAAGATCACTAATTTGATTGCACCTACGACATGCATCACGTGTCAATTAGTATTGACATGCGTTAGTGAATGAATGACACAAGTGGCTAGCGTGAGACGTGTACTACGCCTCATGACATCAGTTTGAGGTGATAAATGGTCATGAAGGAGTATGGAACAAATTATATGAGTACTGAAGTGGTACAACATATGTGGTAGGTCGCATATGTGCAATCACATGCGTTCAAATGCATGTGATATGAATGACACGAAAGCATGGACCAGCACGAGCGTGCTCGCTTGGCCAGACTCGGAAGTTGTCCAGTCACAAAAGTTGACCAAACACAAAAGTTGGCCAAACACAAAGTTGTTCACACAAAAAATTTGGCGGGTCATACGCTAAAACACTGATAATCAACTTTATATGGTAAGCCAAGCATGGCCAGTTGCATATGACAAGTTAATGTGTAGTGGCATGTCACATGTAGCAAGCTGTGTTCTATCATAACAACACTTCTTACAGAAAAAGTGGGATTTGCAACACTTTGTTACTAGAAAAGTGGGATTTGCAACATTTTGTTGCTAGCAAAGTGAAATTTGCAATACTTTGTTGCTAGAAAAGTAAAAATAGCCATACTTAGTAGCTAGCAAAGTGAAATTCGGCACCCTTAGTAGGGCTTGGACAATTAGAATTTTAACTTTGTATTTGATGTGACTTTGACCTGGTATGTACACAGCTGTGATATTTCAACCTGGTGCATTCATGCGCTACTTGTGACGTGCTTTCCGTACAAGCTTACACAAGTATTATAACTAATCAATATCGCTTATGAGAGTACAAATATTAATATGATGATAATTTCTTGGAATTCAGTTGTGGAATATAACACTAGAAAAGAATCAAGTTGTTATATACTAGTGGGCAGTCCATCTAAGAGTTTGAGATTTATTTTTTAAAAATAATCTGGGAGTATAGCAACAAGGATCAGTAGTATTCTGATAATTTTATACGTAAGAAAATACTAAATCATACAATAATAATGCCCATATATATATATATATTTTGTTTAACCAGATGAAACACATACACAGTCATATATATACAGAAAGTCACAGGTAGAAGTACCTATCAGTATATATTTTTATTCTCTTGTGGAATAAAAAATACACCTTTTATATTACTGCTACTGGCATAAATATATATACAAATTCTATATATATGATATGGGAATAAATATATATAAAATTTTATGGAAATATATATTCAATATTAGGGCTTTCCGCCACTGTCAAAAATCTACCATCAACACTCATGTAACTGCTCAACTGTTATGTTATCAATCAGTCAAAAGAAAACTATAAAAAGATGGTAGCTTTTATGGAGGTTGCTCACAAAAAGCCTCATATCTTTGGAACTATGGGGATTGTCAAGAAGAATGCTATAATCATACTAGATCTCTTGCTTATCCATCAAGGCAATACAAAAACAAGAATGAGAAAACACAAAACTGGGTACTTCCTACTAATGGACTAATATCTATGGATACAAATTGGAAAAATGATATAGATAAGATTAATGCAGGTGAAAAAGTAGGAGAATGGAATGCAAGATTAGGCAGAAGGCAGAGGACTGCTGATCTAAATAATGATGCACCTTCCATGATCAATATTAGCAAGCAAGCACATTAAGCTACATCAATAATGATCAATTATGAACAACCTCGGGAATTATACAACAATATTCAATCCAACATCACACATGGGAATATTAGGTAATCGACACAAATACCCCTCCTTCATATGAGAAATTCTTAAATTCTCCATGTAACAAAATTGTCTCTTGCGTAAGTCCCTTACTAATTTTAGTTCTGTACCATTTAGCTAAAATGAAAATTTTCTCCTAGAATGTTTATGGTTTTGGTAACAAAACCACAATCCTGATATTATCTTTCTCATGAAGACCAAAAACATCACTAGGAAATTGAGATTATATACTTCTCATCTAAACTGCCCAAATAAATTTTTGTATGATCCTTGTAGGTTATCTGGTGGATTAAGATTGTTATGGAATATAGAACAAACTTGCAATTCACTGATGCTAAGCTTAATATGATATAATGCAAGATAAGAATGGAAGGTACAACCAATTTTTCTCTGGTTACTTTTTTATATGGTGCTCTTGAAAATACTAGCAAAATTTCTTAAGAGACCCACATGACTGACATTGCAACTTAGAATAATCTCCCTTGGATTGTTATAAGTGATTTAAACTTCATATTATGTCAGGAGGAAAAACATGGAAGAAATCCTTTAAGTCAAACTCAGATGGAAGAGTCCAATAGTCTACTAGATAATAATGACATGCATAGCTTACCATTTAGAGAGAATCTTTTCACTTGGAAAAATAGGAGAAAATGACATGAGTTTATCCTTGAAAGATAAGAGAGGACTCTAGATAGTTTTAGTTGGATGAACAATTATCCTGCTGCAATTACTTATCACCTTGGATAAGAGAGGACTCTATAATGCTTACTACTTCTAAAGTTCAAAATGATACTTATAAACCTTTTAGGTTGAATAGAATTTGGTTCAATGTAATGATTATAAAAAGACCATAAACAACAACTAGAAGGTTAATGAACATGGAACAAATACTTTTAGTCTCACTAGAAGTCTTTATGATACTAAAGTAGCTCTTAGACTCTGAAATAATTCATGTTTTAGTAACATAAATACTCAAATCACAAGTATTAAGTCTCATTGAAGCTCCCTCCACTAGCAATATGGTTCCTAATACCCAAAGAACTGAGGAGCTTGAACATCGATTTAATTATCGGTTTGATATTGAAGACGACTTCTGGAAACAGAAAAATAAGGGTGAGGATCTTAGGAATGGAGATAGAAATATTGCCTACTATCTTAACAAGGTTAATCTCAGAACGAAAAAAAATATCGACACTTAACAAAATTCCATGGGCTTTTGGCTTACCGATAAAAGCGACATTGTGATAAGCGCTTAATTTATATGATTTTAGTGTCAATTTTGTACTTGTTTTAGTTAGAATTTTTGCATATTACCTTGTATTACTCTTGTTTTATATTTTATTTGTTTCTTTAGGAGAATCATCTGAAATCAATGAAAATGGTTTGAAAAGAGTTAAAAAGATGAAATAATTCATATTTTGGTAATATAAATACTCAAATCATCACAAGAATTAAGTCTCATATTGAAGCTCCCTCTACTAGCAATATAGCTTCCAATACCCAAAGAACTGAGGAGTTTGAACTTAGATTTAACTATCGGTTTGATGTTGAAGAAGACTTCTCGAAACAGAAAAATAAGGGTGAGGATCTTAGGAATGGAGATAGCAATATATTGCCTACTATCGTGACAAGGTTAATCTCAGAATGAAAAAATAAATGTTGATACTTAACAGAATTCCATGGCCTTTTGGCTTGCTGATAGAAGCGACATTGTGATAAACGCTTAATTTATCTAATTTTAGTGTCAATTTTGTACTTGTTTTAGTTAGAATTCTTGCATATTACCTTGTATTACTCTTATTTTATATTTTAGTTGTTTCTTTAGGAGATTCATCTGAAACCAATGAAAATGGTGTTGAAAAGAGTTAAAAATATGAAAAATATTCATTCCGGTATGAAAAAGAGAAGTTAGAACTGAAATTCAGAAAAACTTACGGCTAGGAAAGCATACCAAAACCTATTTTTAAAACAAACTGAATATTATTAATATTCTGAAAGCGCTTACGTCTAGGAAAGTACCCAAGAACCTAGCCGTAGAACTGGAACTTTGGCAAAAATTTCTTATTGGATTTACGGCTAGGAAAATCAGTCAACCTAGCCATTGAAGGAGCCAAGTTGCGATAGAAGTTTCAAGGTCATATTTGAGGCTAGGGAATCATTCAACACCTAGAGATAGGCAATATGAAGTATTAAAATAAGAATTCCAGACTCACTTTCATCTAGGAAATCACTCCTCAACCTAGCCGTAAATTCAAATGAAGATATGTGAATAGTTTGAAACCACTACCTTGTAGATAATGAAGATACTAAGCTAACGTAAAAATAATGAGGTCAGTTGGACGTCGGATGAAAGAGATATGAGAGAAATTGCGTAATAAAAAAAAAAGAAAATCCAAAGTCACTTACGACCAGGAAATTTCCTACTCGACCTAGCCATAAATGACCCTGAAAAATCACCCTAAAACTCATATTTAGTTACAACTAGGTCGTGGGAATAATTTATACACGCAATTAAGTGTTTGGAACGAATTTAAACTTCTAAAACAAGGAAAACCCGGTCCCGGAAGGATTCTAATCACTAGACTGAGAGAAAACTATGTAAGGAGACTCTCAAGAAATTAATAATTCAACAGTCACAATTCCCGATAGATAGTACCAAAAACCCGAGTTCCTTTGGATTTCCTTCTTGATCAATGACAATTGTAACATTGTTATCATATCGTATTATCATATCGTTGTCACGTTTAAGTTCTTTCCATGTACGTACAATTACCGCTCTTATCACCTATTTAGACATCTTTAACATTATTTTGTAGGTCTTGCGAGGAGAATCGATCACAAGAAGTAAAATCTAAGGTTTCAGAGCAGTTTTACAATCGTGGTGATTTTTCTTTAGTTTTCTCATATGTATATCATGGGTGCTTCTACATCCATGAGTATCCAAACACTTACATGATTGAGGATGAATTCTAAAATTTAGATAAAATGGAGGTTATTATATGAATATATTTTGAAGTTCTTAACAAGATTATCGTTTGTGTTTACTAATATGAATGATCATATTTGATGATATATTTTTTAGGTGGTCAACCAAATTGATTTATTAATTAATCTAAAGATAGTAAGATTTAGGATATCCGTAATTGTATAATAACGTCTTATACAAGTAGAAAACGTGAGACTTTGCAGAGGGATTTTGTGGAATAATTGCGTGTAAAAACAACATTAATAAGTGGACCGAGAGTATTGAGTTTAACTACTATAACCAAACCTAAATTCACAAACCCTAAAACGTTCGACCGAGTTACACCTTGAGAGCGTACTTCATTGTAGTTTAGACGGATAGAATCTGGTGAATAAGCGTACATGTTATCTAGTGATATAAGAAATTTTGGGGATAGTTAAGCGTACCTTCTATTCCACTGTTGGTGATAATATTAACAAAGAATATATGAGTATATTAACTTGATGAATGTTGAGCAATGGATAAGGATTATTCGATCATATTTCTCATTATTGCTTGCAACCTAATCTTCCAATTGATTTGTTTATTTTCTTTAAAACATAAAAAAAAAAACTTTGTGGCACTTTTAACAATAAAACTTCTTGATCTTTGTAGGAACGAACTTAACTTGCATTATAATGCTTGTTACTCGAGTGGAAAAGAGATCACTAATTTGTTACACCTATGAGAAGCACCAAATTTTGGCGCCGCTGCCGGAGAGAAGTTGGTAGTTTTAGTTGCTATTTATTTTTTGTTTTATTTTTGTTTTTAGATTTAGTTTTTAACTTTATTTTTTAAGTTTTTAGTTTCATGTTTTTAATCTCTGACACCAAAACGTTGGGACTACCCAAGGTAAAGAATTCAAACTCGAAGCGGAATAATTCTTCAAGAACCATCCAAGGAAGAGATGGTTGGTAATGATAACCTGAGAAAGTTAACATTACCATACTTGGATTCAATACAGAAAGTAAGTACTGAACTAGTATATATATATATTGTATATACATAGAATATCAAAAGTTTAATCGGGCGAAGCTTTAATATCTATATGGACATATATATTTATAGAGAGACTATAAAATCAATATAAAGTTTCATAGCCACCAGTAGGATCTGTATTCTAAATTCTCTTGTGGAAGCAAAATACAAATACAAACTTTAGATTTCTAATACATGACCTTAAGTAATTTTACAATTTTCGCCTTTGTCAAAAATCCACCATCAAAACATAGTTTATTGAACAAATGAGTTGTTCTCAACCTTAAATGCGATAAGTTGAATATCCATTGCTTGAGTTCGAGTTACGAGATTAGTCAAGTACAAGCTTGAACTCCAAACTTCTTCTTTGTATCTCATCATATACTAATCCATACGACGTTACCTCAAAAGATAAATAGGTAGAAAAAAAAGAGTTAAATATGATAGTCAGTATGTTAATATCTTTGCTGATGAAGTTATCGTTGATGTCTTCATGATCTCCATTCTTCAATCCTGAAAGGTATTCAGTGATTTCTGAAATTCAACTACCTAAATCTTCTATTCCGATGATGACTTTAGTAGACAATAAATCAAGAAATAGCTTTGGTCATCTAACATTGACAACAAGCTTAACATACCAACACTTGTAGGTTCAACCAAGCAGTCCTCTAACAGTAAATATCTATATGGAGAGATAATTGGATTCTTTTCATGGAGGGGCCAACTGACTCAACCTTTATGTCATCTAATGTATTTAAAGTACCCTAGTTGATTGATTCTGAAAAATAAAGATTGGAATCTTAACATTTTTTAAGTTCTTTTTGATAACCAAACTGTCCAAGCTATTAGAGATATCGGAACCCCTTTCTCCAATAAGGATACTATTAGATGGAAACCAATAAAAAATTGTATTTTTTATGTTAAAACTTCCTACAAGGTTATCTTGAACAACAACTCTTATGTTTCTAATATGGTTCCTAACATCAACTGGAAATCAATTTGGAAAAAAATTACATGTCAAAATTCAACATTTTATCTGGAAAGTTATGCACCGGTGTATTCCAACTACAAATAAAATAACTAGGCATAATAATATGTTGGTTTCTTCTTGTCCTTTTTGCTTTAATCATACAAAATCTTTGTATCATCTATTTTTAAATTGTTAGATTCTTGTGAATGTGTTTATGGCAATTAATGTCAATCTTCTTCACGTCTTGCAGGGAAAAAATATACATGAATATGTTAAATCTTGGTTTGTTCTTTACTTAAAAAATAAACCCTCTAATTTGACTTTGTTTACCAATTTCGGTTTCATCATATGACATGTTTGGAAGCATAAACGTAATGTTGGTTTTGAGGATACGCAGGTGAAGATAGACTCAATAGTAAAAAAATTCAAAACTCGTTTGTCAGACTGGCGAAGATTGAAGTGGAATATAAACCTAAGAGTTGTGGTGGGATCTAATTCCCAACCACATTTGTGGAAAATACCTGATGATCCTGACACCAAAAAAAACTTTGATGTTGCATTTTATAAGCATAATAGAAATTCATGTAGGAGTGGGACCAATAACTCGAAATATTTCAGGTATTTCCAATGGAGCTCGAAGTGCTCCAATCATTTTAGTAGACCCTGAGCAAGCAGAATCATTGGCATCTATGGAGGCTATACAATGGGCAAGAAGGCAATGGATTAACAATATCTATTTCGAAGGTGATAGTCAAAGAGTAGTTAATGCTATAAATGAGAATAAAAAACAGTGAAGTAGACAAACTCAAATACAATCCAAAAGTCAAGGCTATCTTTATTTTCTTTACAAATTTACTACTTGGAAAGTTATTTTTGTCCATCAAGATGCAAATAAAGTTTTTAACAAAATATGCGTTGTCTGTTCCAAATATAGAAGAATGACATAACAATATGCCAGATTAGATTGAAACAATACTAACAATTGATTCATTGAATATTAATATATTTATCTTTCTTAATAAAATAAAAAGGGAAAAATATATTTGAAAATCCATTTTTTTTAAAAGAGCAAGCCTTAGCTGTAAAATACACGGTTAATATCCAAACCCACAATGTCAGAATTTTTTAAAATATATTTTAAAATTCGAATATAAGCTAATAATATTTTTTTACTGATAACATTGGAAAATGGGATATTAGTATTTGTTGTGGGACCCAACGACTAAATTTACTCCCTTAAGAGCAACTGCAGCGGTGCGATTAAAACCCCGATCAAAGATGAAATTTGATCTTTAATCGCCAAATATCAGCCGCAGCCGTGCGATCAAAAATGAGTTTTAATCGACGAAATTAAAAGTAATCGCTCATCGTCGACTAAAAATTATAATCAAGCGAGATCCAAGAAATTCGTTTGGACCCAAGCGCAAGACCAACATTTCGTTTAAAAACACGGGCGAACAGCTAGGAGTTCGCCAGACGCAGCGGTACGTTGAGGCTTCTCCTGCTGATACGGGAAGTTGGAGTGCCGCTTACACCCAAGCGCAACACCAACCTTTTGCTCAATGTGAACGATGCCTTAGTATACCGTTTGTACTAACTAATCTAATTAACTACTAACTAACTAAGAAACTAACTGACTACTATTCTAAACCGTTTGTACTAACTAATCTAACTAACTACTAATCTAAACCTTTTGTAATAACTAATCTAACCAACTATTAATCTAAACCGTTTTTAACTACTAACTAATTAACTAACTTAGCTAATGACTTAACCAAGCGGTACTCTATTGCTCCGCTTGGGTATACCAGGCGGTGCGCTAGGACACCGCACGTCCCATTCTACCACAGGCGTGACGTTGCGATACCGTCAAGACCAAGAGAGATCCTAGAATTCCGTCCGTCACCCCAAGCGTAGCGCTAAGTGTTCGCCCAACCCTAGACGCAGTGTTAGAAGCCCGCTTGATTATCCATGACTGTTCTTGAACCGGAGTAAAGATTAAATTTTTTAATCTTTGATCATTTCATCTAGTCGTGTGACTGTGGATGCCCTAATAGGAAAGACTAGTGAATTTGCACTCTATGATTTGATTACTAAACTCTAACATGGAGAAAGAGAGAAAATGCGACTAAAATTTGATCTTTCATTCTTCATTTAATTTTTTTTTGTCGGTATAAAATTAAATGTTGACGAGTTTTGAAATTAGGTCAGTGATATTATAATTTAAATTTTTTACCGTTATACCATGATAGACTCAGAGGAAAACTAGTAAACCGCATGTTGTTGCAAAAAAATTCCTCTTCCGCACAGAACTTGTTATTAGAATGTGTAATTTACCTTTAATTTCCTGCAAATTACATTTATGGGTCTGATCAAAATAGATGGTCCACGGGACGGCTGTGATCTAATGTTTTATTTCCCATGCGAGGTTTTCTTCGTCACAAAAGAGTCAGTTTTTTAAGTTGAAATAAAGAAATACTCCCTCCGTCCCAATAATAGATGATCTAGTTTAAGATTGCACAATTCTTAATTCTTAAGGTAATAAGTAGAGAGGAATATTTTAAGTATTTTTTTTTTTCAATTATACCCTTATGAAAAATAATTAATAAAATTTAGAAATGATATATCTCTCAAATTATACCACGGATATTTTAAACTTTATACATATTTCTTATACTAACAATAATCAATTAAAAAAGTAGTTTTAGAAATATACCCTTATCTAATAAGTCACCTAGTGGGACAAAATTTTAAAATGAATAAATCGTCTTGATCTTTAGATATATTTTTCAATACAATAGTTATATGACATATATGCTTTTTGATCGGATAACTACGTCCTCGAACTCGAGGCTTTAACTTTTTTACAATAATACTCTTGTTGACTTCGACTTGACTAATAATTAAATTTGTTTCCTTGAAACCCATAAAAACAGTGCAAACCCTATTATGCCGAAACCTAATCGTTAAGTCAACAGCGCTTCTCAATGCCATTTTAGCATTTTTCTGGACCCACAAGGAGATCGGCCGATGGTAACTGCTTCAACGGCACGACCAGGCTCATACGGAGGGAGGGTACACGGTTCTCATTTTTGTGAATGACCTCTCGGTTCTGTTCTTATTCTGGATGGTACGGGCTATGTAGTTAATTTCGGCCGAAATGGCCGAAATTTCGCCGAAATTTCGGATTTCGGGGTGAAACGAAGACGAAATCCGAAATTTCGGCCAACGATATTTGGCCGAAATATCAACTGATATGGACCGAAATATCGGCCGATATGGACCGAAATATCGGCCGATATGGACCGATACGGCCGATATGGACGATTTTTATTTTTATTTTTGAAAAATCAAATTTTTTTAAAAAAAATTTAAAAAAAAATAATTTTTTTTTTTTAAAAAAATCCTTGTTTTAGGGTTTCAATTTTTACTCATATTTTAAAATTATATATGGATATGATAATATCTATAATTAATCTAACGATTTCGATTAGAATTGTAATATCCTTGTTTAATTAGCATTTTAGACGATAAACTTTGAAGTTGTTCTTGTTTTTCTTATGTTTCCAGTTTGAAATTTGTATGAAATCTATGGATCTATATATTTTAGATGATTACTAGTTTTTCTTTCTAAACTTTGTGAAAAAACGTTTCTTATAACGTGTTAAAATATATTTATAATTATAAAATATGAACTAATATTTTTTCATAAAATTATAGGTATAAAATATATGGACCGATATTTCACCGATATTTGAACCGAAATTTCCCCGATATACCGGCGTACCAGTGTATCGCCCTCGACCGGTACGAACCGAAATCCGATAGGCAACAGCCTTGGGTACGGGAAATTTGATTTGTACAACAATGAACAATCGATAATTAATGCTGATAAGTATTAAATGCACTGCACATGGTTACACTTACATACGTGATGGTGATGCTAACAATTCTTTTACATAAAAACAGGTAATTAAAGCCTCATTACAAAACTCTTTATTCTGATCATGACTAATGAGTAATGACAAAAGAAAAGATTAAAGAAATCAATAAAAAATAAAGAGAGGTCAAAGGAAATCGAGAATTTATTTAATCGGCGGCTCAAATCTATGTTTTACGGACGCTATCAGACTGAGTCAAGATTTGGTCAACACTACTCATAAATAAATCCCGTCGTTCCAGCAATGATTTTTGTCGAAAAATAACGCACGCAGCACGCTACGGCTACAGTAAGAATAACAAATGCCTAACAAATATATTTGTCTTCCAAATTATTTAACGATAAAGTTTGGAATGTAATTTTTTTTTTATCTCACGAAAAAAATTATTATCACTTTTATTTTTAGTTATAGGATCTTTTTATTTTTTTTCTTCTTTGAACTCTGGTTATGGTAGAAGAAATTGAGAATAAAATATCATCAATAAAAAAGTAATAATAATTTTTTTCTTGAGATGAAGATAGTATTAATTAATAATATCTGGTCAGTAATACTGATTTCTACGTTGCATTCAATTCTGACCTTTTGTTCTTCATATACGAGCACGCATTAGAAGTGCACAGTGCACCCTTTCTAATTCTTATTCATATTGTCGGTCTGTCAGATTATCATCCAATATAAAAAACGAGTATAATTAATTATTATTTTTTGATTAGATATTCTAGGAAGGAAGACCGTATAATCAAGTCATACACAATCCAACCCCTTGAATATGTACATATGATATGATCCTTGGCCGGGCAATTGGTTATTAGGATTGCAACTCTAACCTGGCTCACAAATGAAAGGTCATCTTGTAAGTTGTTTTCTGACCCTCTAGCTTGAAGAGGGCACCTTGGCATAAACTCGATAAATTAAGCACATGCCTAATGTACTTAATTTTTTGTCTTTTACTTTTTCCTTTAGGTTATACCCCTTCTAAAATGAAAAGCCTACCATGAGAAAAAAAAATGATGAACGAGACATAGCAAACCAAATACATTATAGTAAAGGATGGTAGGGAAGACTAAATCGACCTTTTCCTACTAAAATTCTTAATAAAAAGTTAGGTGAAACATGACCACATGCAAAAACTGGAAAGGGGCCTCATACTTGGCCAAAGCATCATGTGGAGTATTAGATAATTCAAAATGCTGCAAGCCGTTTCCGAACAGATACGTAGTTTTTATGACGAGAAGAGATCGATGATGCACATTTCAGTCCAAATCCTCCTCCACTAATTATATTTTTTTTTGAAGCATAAACATACAATTTTAATAATCTGGTAGAGAGATTATACGTGGATAAATAGTACTTATAGAGTCATTTAGTACATTCTGGTTAATAAAAAGTGGGATTGCCTGGTCCCATATTTTTATGACAAATTGCATGTCTGACTTCCATCAGTTGCGTGGTTAGCGAGCCCATCAGCTGCTTGGTCGCCTTCTCTATAATTATGTTGTATAACGCAATGAGGTATTTGGTGCATTCTAAGTTTTATCTCTGTGATCATGTTTTAGATATACCAAGGAGGCTCCGCGAGAGATGTAAGAAATCTCATGAGGTTTTCCGAGTCCGATTCAAAAATGACTTTCGGCCACTGTCTCTCTGTTGCAGCTCGTAAGTCGAAGAGTCGCGAGGAATAACCGGCTGACAAGCTCTCATCGCCCAGGAGAACTCCTGCTGCAAGTTGAAAGCTCTCAAAATAATACTATCCGATGTTGGTTGGGAGTGACGGAATATACGCGCATTTCTGGTCAACCAGAGAGACCAGAGATGAAAACAGAAAGAGGTTATGGTTGGAGGGGGTGCTGGTTGTTTTAAGAGTTGGGTGATGGTTGTTTGAGGGTTATAGAAGTCGGAAGGATGTTGTTATCAGGATGATTGTTTGAGAGACGAACTAGGAGGGTATTCCAGGCTATACTTGCTATTAGGAATCATAGAAGCAGGTGGTTGGCCGTCTCTGGTTCAATATTGCATTGGGTACAAAGATTGAAGTTGATGATTTGAATGCGAGATGGGATGTAGAAGGTGGCTAAGCCTTCATTGATTGTTTTCCACAAGAAAAAATATATTTTAGGTGGACAAGGTAAAGCCCATAGGAATTGGGAGATTGGCAGGGGTTCTGGTTGGGTTGTTGGTTTACCTCATGGGTTAGACAATTATATCCGGAAGCGGTGGTATATCTTCCGTTTTTTAATGAGGCCAAATGATCTTATCCTGAGAGTTATCTTGTGGGAGGTGGATGTTAATAATTTTTTGTTTTGCGATTGGCGAAGGGTGTCGAGTTTATCATGTATCCAATTGTGGATTATAAGATCGATGATATCCTCTACTGTTTGGATAGGGTGGCATTGGATAGGGTCTAGGTTGGGGAAATATGGAATCCAATTAGCCTGGATGGGGGTTGTTAGTCCGTTTCCCACACAGTGGAAAATAAGATTTTGGATGGTGGGTATGAGTGAGGCTAATTGTCTCCATTGTGCACTGGAAAAAGATGGAATAATAGGAGGGCTTTGAAAAATTAGTTGTTGTTTGAGATATTTATCTTGATATATGCTGGCACAGATGGAATCAGGGTGGTCATGTAAATTCCATATTCTTTTGATAAGCAGTGCTTTGTTATTCTCACTACTCTTTCTAATACCAATCCCACCTACTGAAATGGATCGGGACAGTTTATCCCAACCTACATGTCCCAGAAGATTTCCTAGTAATACGGTCTATTTGTTTATGCACATGGGTGGGGAGAATTTTGGTTTGCATAAGATGGTTAGAGGTGGGTGTTAGAGAAGCTTTGATGAGTACTAACCTTCCAGCATACATGAGGCACTTTTCCATCCATCTTCTTGCTTTCCTTGCTAGCATTTGAAGCAGAAGTTCGAAAATGTGTCGGGATGATCTTCCATGCTTGAATTGGACCCCTAGATTGATAGGGGGTTTGAGTGATAGGCATTCCAAATAGTTGATGTATATTATCCACTTCATGTTGATCCAGTCTTGGATGATGTATAATTGTGGATTTGGAAGTATTAATTACCTGGCCCGCTGAAGTGCAGTAAGAATTGAGTAAATTCTTGAGGTGATTGTTGCTTTCTGTAGATGCTTTGAATCTTATTAGGAGGTCATCCATATACATTAGGTGCAAGACAGGTGGTGCTTTTTGGGATATACGGAATCTTCCAATAAGGTTTTGGTTTTCTAGGTTTCCCAAGTTTGTGGATAATATTTCCGCACAGATGATGAAAATATAAGAAGATAGTGGATCTTCTTGTGTTATGCCCCTTGATGGTGTGATATATCCGTGCGGAGTGCCGTTGATATTGACTGAATATATGACTGTTGTGACACAAAACATAATATAGTCTACAAAAATTGGTGGGAAACCTAGTTTTGTGAAGGTTGTTTTGATGAAGCCCTAATCTAAACTGTCATAAGCCTTTTGGATGTCTAACTTTAGAGCTATTTTTGGATCTTTGGTTAGGGATGAAGTTTTGATATAATGGAATAGTTCTCCCGCAATTGTTATATTATCATGAATCGATCTTGGGGAACAAAAGCACTATGGTAAGGGCTTATTAGGGAAGGGAGAAGCGGTCTAATACGGTTGACTAGAATTTTTGCAATGATTTTATAAGTGACATTGTAAAGACCTATAGGTCTGAATTGTGATGGTTTTGAAGGATGTTCTACTTTTGGAATGAGTGTGAGGTTTATGTGATTCATGAGTGGATGATATTTAGGGAATTAAAAAATTGTGAACCATAACAATGAACTGAGTATGAGTGGTTTCCCAGAAGATTTTGAAGAACTTACTGGTGTAGCCGTCTAGACCTGGAGCTCGCATAGAATTTATTGAAAAGAGAGTATTTTTTATTTCCGTTGGAGTTACTTTAGCAGTTAGGAGTATGCATTGCCTAAGAGTTAATCTCGAGGTGATTAATCTAAAAAGATCCTCATCAATCGTTGTGGGGGATGTTGTATATTGTTCAGTATAATGATCCAGAATGAGGTGTATAATCTCATATTTATTAGTTACTCAGTTGTTTTGATCGTCTTGTAGCTGTTGTATATTGTTGTATCCCCGATGAATGGTTGCCTTGGTGTGGAAGAAAATTGTGTTGCTATCACCTGATTGGAGCCATTGAATTCTGGATCTTCGTTTCCAGTAGGTTGCATGGCATTTAAGTAAGATCAAATGATGATTCCTAAGCTCTTTCTCACGAGTTAGCCAGAAATCTTGTTCATTTCCTTGTTGGATCGCACATTGGTGTTGCGCTTCCTTTATTTGTGTCGTTGAGTTCTTGATCCTGGTAGGGAGATGGCCAAACGTTTCCTTATTCCATGCGGTTAGAGTTTCACTGGTTATGATAAGTTTCAGTTGTAGGTCCAGAGTAGGCTCTGTGTCGTTCTGCTGGGTCCAGGCAGTATCTACCACTTGCTTGAGTTGCGGGTGGGTGATCCAAAAATGTTCAAATTTATAGTTTTTTGTACCTCTCCAATCAATTGATTTCGTTTGCAACAAGATTAGGCCGTGGTCAGAAGCTATCCTTGGGAGGTGGGTAACTCCTGCATGGGGGTTAGCTGTTCGCCAATGTTGAGTGGATAACACTCTATCAAGCCATTCTAGAATGTTTTCTTTCCCAAGATGAATATTTTTCCAAGTAAATGATCTCCTCGGAATCTCATATCGATGAATCCCATCTGATTTATCATTGTGAGAAAATGCTGAGTCTGTGCATATGTTACAAGCCTTCCTCCTTTTTTTCTCGGATTGATCTGTTAGATCGTTGAAATCACCTAGCAGTATCCATGGAGTATTTGTGTTGATATTACGGAAGATAGTTGGAAAATATTCCCAGAGGTTTCTCCGCGCTTCTTGGTGAGGTGGGCCATAAATTCCGGTGCATAGCCATGGTTGTGCAGGTGGAGGCAGGGTAACTAGTGCATGTATGTAACTTTGAGAATGCAACAAAATTCTCACATTTAGATTACTTTTCCATAATAAGCACAATCCTTCGCGTCTTCCAATTTTGGGGATTGTGAAATGTTGTTGGAATTGTAGAGAGTGTTTAAGAGAATTCATACGATTCTCATTGGCTAAGATTTCCAAGAGAAATAAGATCGAAGGTTTGTACGTCAAAATCAGGCCGCACAAATATTGAATAATTGTCGGTTGATTGATTCCTTTACAATTTCATATTAGGATATTCATATTAATAGCCTAGAAAGATGTAGCCTGCAAACTGTGTACTTAATAGCGGAGAAGTTGAATAAAATAATTAAGGTTTTGATTGGCCCAACTAGAAAAGCTTGCGATTAAAAAGTTGAAAAAACTAATGATAAAATAGAAGTAGAGAAGTATGGAGGAACGAAGCTTGTTGGAAATGAAGTGCTAAACTGTTGGACTTGAATATTGAAGTAGATATAAAAGAGAAAATGATATAATCCTTTTCCTTGATTGACAATTTACTTGAAGCTAGGAAGTCCTAGTAAAACGAATTATCTGAGTTGATGAAGCAGTCAAAGATGGAATTGATAGAGCAGAAGTACTTGTACAAGGCGATGAGAGCCTTGGAGTCTGACAGAGAATTATTGAATCCTGTGAGAACGCTGAGAATTTGAATGTTAAAGAAAAGCTAGTCCTAGAGAAGTATCACTGAAATTGAACTTAGTTTTGCTGACAATCTAGAAGATCTTATACTTAAAGCTTATAAAAAAAACAAAAAACTCCTTATATTTCCTTAACTGAATATAGGAGTAACTTACTACAGCCTTGAGGTTACTATTACAGGTACAATTACACTTCTGACTAATGACACGATTACAAAGCTGGATTTAAACATTACAGAATATTGGCTACTAACTAATCTCATACATGGCATTAAAATAAAACACAAAAAACTAAAAAATAATGACACAATAAAAGGCGGATTATCCACCGTCCCATAGAGAAATGCTGATAAGTTAATAAGTTACTTTAGCTGGATTTGTGGTATTAGAACTCAAAAACCTCTAATGGAGTTCTTTCTTCTTGATCATGTTCCGAAGGTGATGGAGTTTCATCTTGCTGTGGCTGAAGTTTCTGAATCCATTCAAAAAGGAAGAAATGATTGATGTTGCCCAGGAATTGAGACTATGCAGTTATCTTTGAAAATCCTCATACATAAACAAGAAGTATAAAGAAATCCAGGCAGATCATGAAATGTAAATTCCATCCAGTTAACCTTATTTCTACTATTGGCAGCATGACCCATAAACCTCAGATGTTGTATTCTAACAATTTTGGTACATATCACCATTGAGAACACCAAAATGATTCCGGATGAGGTATTAAAAGCAAAAATTTCACCTAGTGATGCCTTGTAATTAGAGACATTAACAAAAACAGATTGTTCCGAATAAACGTTGAATAATGAAATTTCAAAATCTTCGTTCTTTGACTGAGTTTCATAGAAGTTAGCAGAAGGATCCCATAGATGAATCTTAAACAAGTTCCCAAACAAAGCTCTAGATACCCTTCCAATTACATTATCCAATCCAAGATAATAACCAAACCAGCTTAAACAGAAGAGAAAACCAAGATGCCTCACAACCACACCATCATGAACTTTCCAAAAACAAAACAAACTAAGGCTGCCCAGACAAGAATAAGCCTAAGAAGAGTCCAACATAAGAGACCACCAATCAAACAGAACCACCAGCTAAAGAGTGCTGAAACAAGGGTATCTGGTGGAAAATTAAAAAATCTAACTTGCCTTACCACAACCGGGATCAAGTTCAGAGAGTGGTTGAGGAATTAAGTTGAGAGAGCAATCTTACCAGACCAATTGAACATAATGGGTAGAAAAAACACTAAATCTAGAAGGTAACTAACAGGAAGGTTTAAAGCCAACCAACATACATGATTTTGTAAATAAGGGTTTAACAAGAAATAATTGAAGAAGAAAGTATGAGCATGGTTATGAAGGGGTTGAAAGTTTAAGGTGGGGTATTGGGATAATATCCGTGGGGATGGATTCAACAGTACAAAACATATTAGAGATCTGAAAATGATATGAAGGTGTAAATGTCTATAATCTCCAATTGATAAATAAGGAAATTGAGTCTTCAATACATAATCATAAAGCATGAGACTCTGATCAAAACATCCAGATGGTATCCAGCAAAGGTTTTGAACAAGATTACCTGATGATGCAAATCCAGAATACAGATGATGAAGGAGAAGCAAAACGGTCGCTGATTGTGGGATTAGACTACCAGCACCAAGTTTCCAAGAATTTACCAACTACAGAAACCCATAACAAAGCACTTGGAACCAATCCATCAATACAATTAAAAAAAGAAACATGATAATACCACAGATCTATTAGCTAAATTAACCTACAACATCTCTAGGGCCGGTGGATTTGAAGATTATCCAAGGAGGACGAAGAAATTCATGGTAGATTTTGATTTAGGGTTTCGAATAGAGAAAAAAAACCCAAAAAAAATAACCAGTTCCAGGTGGGGAAGCGTTTCCTAGTTGCTGTTGTTATGATTGTATTTAGGGCTGTCAATCAATCCGAAATTCGATAACCGTTTCCGAAAATCAGGGATCTTATAAGATATTATTCGATATAACGGATATCGGATGCCGGAAACGGATATTATATCGAATATTTTCGTGTTATCGTAACGGAACCGGATGAGCCAGTATCTGTCCGATAACATCCGATACCGATAAGAGTCGTAAGTAACCCCTGTACAGATTCACTTCTCTAGTTCTCTTCCTAATTCTCCCCCTCTTCTCTTCCTCTGTTCTTCATCTGCCATAAAGATTGAGAATTCAACGAAAGATTTGTGAGCAAATAATGAGGGGAAAAGTTCAAAAGGTGTTGTTGAAGGTGTTATGGGGTTGATTGATTTAGAAAACGAGAAATTTTGAAGTAGAGAAAACGAGAAAGTTAGGGTTTATGTGAGTTGATAATTGGTTGTGAAATTAATCTGTTAAGGTCGAGTTCTAAGATTATAAGAAGAAGAATAAGATCGTTATGCTAGTAGGAAGGATGGTTTAAAGAGGAGAGTATGAATCAAGAAGAACTAAGAAATTAGGGTTCGTGAGAAATTAAGGTTAGGGTTCTGAAAGGAATTGATTTGGGGATTTTGTGAAATTGAAAGGAGAATTGGACTGCTGATGAATAAAGAGTAAGAGGGTTATGAATTAATTGAAGTTTAGAAGTTAATTTGTGGATGAATCAAAAGATTAGGGTTACAATGTTCTTCCCCAATTTTTAAATTGAAATTAGGGTTTATGTAATTTGAAGTTAGAAGATGAAATTGGTGTTCCAGGAGAAGAATTGGATATGGGTATTGAGTTAACTGAATGGATCAAGTGAACGGATTGAAATTGTTGATAATTTCTGAATTGAATTCAACTGCTTCAGTGGAACTCCTTGAGGTAATTGTTACTGTTAGTTAAGTTATTTACTCTGCTACTGAGTTATGTGATTGTTAATGAAGCTAGTATTTAAAATGGAGTAAGGTTAATTTTGAAGATTGTTATAGCTGTGAACATAAGTTGAAAGAATTAGTATTGATGTATTGTAGACATAGAGATGGTGGTTCTGATGTTGATCTATGTTTGAAGTGAAAAACAAGTTTAAAAATTTATATCAGCTATCGGATATTCATCGGATAATATTCAATATCCAATAAGCTTATCGAAACGAAATCGGATTTGAAGTTTAAGATTCCGTCGGAACTTATCGGATATCGAATACCCGATAAAACTTATTGGAAACAAAACAGACTGAGGCAGTTTCCGTTTTGATAGCATCCGTTGACAACCCTAATTTTATTGTCTCCACTAATTATAATGAATGGAAATCAAACGAGTTTCGGTACCAAACCTCGACCAGTAATTAAATAACTAAGAAGTATCCTGCAACAAGTTCGTGCATGTAATTCAAAACCGTTTTTCCTCTTTTCGCCTAAACAAAATTTGTTTATGAAATGATTTACTACACTATAGTATCTGAAAGGATCTGAGGCAACAGTATCAGGATATCACGACCATCGGTTTATTATTTTATCTTTAATTATTTCTTGAAGGCTCTGTTTTCTTTCTCTGAAAACCATATCATGCATGTTGTACCGATTACCACATGTACTACTCGTGATATGATAAATTAAAAATATATGGTTTTAGCGAGTCTTAGACTAAGTTTTGTATCGATGTAAAATTTATAAAAACATTTTTCTGCTGTGCGTTGTTATATTATGTAAAAAAATAATTGAACGTTTGGTAAACTATAACCTAAAAGCTAGAGCTGATTTAAAAAGTGATCAATTTTTTTTGATAAAATATCAGCTTCAACAATTGTTGTTGTAACAAATGACAAAAACATATATATCTTTCAAAATATTTTTATTAAATTTATAGAGGTTAAAATAAATAAATATTTATATATATATATACATATAAATTTGGTTCTTAATTTATATATATATATATTAAGATTATATTTACTACGAATAATAATTATTATTGTTAAAAAGTATTATTTTGAATAACCATATTTTACTATTGACATAATTTTGAGAGAAAAAATCAAACTACAATTAGATAATTATTTAATATTTGATCTTATTTTTAATGTTGATAAACATTTTTATGTATTTTATTACATATCTATTTTCTTGTAGAGTGAATATCAAGAATATACAACTCATTTACAAATATAAAAAAAACCACTAAAATGATAGATAAAATATATTTTAAAATTGGAAATAATAATCTTTAAAGAATATTATATGATATAGGAGATGTAAAAATTGATTGTAAAAGATTAAAGGATAAGTTTTGTCATTATAAAAAAAAGTGAGGATAGAAAAAAATAATCAGGTATTAAAAATAGGATGAGACCATAACTTCTGTTTTTAATACTTTAAAAGCTCTTCTTCCCCATATTTTAAAAGCAGATAAATTTTGGAAGTGCTTTATATAAAAATTATTTTGTAAAAAGGTTACCAAACATCAAACTGAAATATTATTACCATATACAGTATATGTTTTGAAAGTGCTTTTGCAAAAATAAAAGCAATACCAAACCCAGTCTTATTGCCGATAAAAAAGAAAAGAAAACACAACAATTTATAGTAAATCCTATAAAAAAAAAGAAGAAAAGTTATTTTAGAATTTGTACAATTTTCATGGTAAAGAAAAAAAAGAAAAGTTTTCCACTTATTTTTCTTTATCTATCCTTATTTGTTAAATTACAAACTAATAACAAATATTTATAAATATTACACTGTTAGATTTTTTTTAAAAAGATTCATACAATGACCGTAAACATTAATGTTTCTTAGAAAAAATTTAACAAAACTAGTTATTAACAAAAAAATTACAAAATAACACTAAAAAATTAAAAATATTATTTTTTCTAAGACGAATAAGAAAAATACCGATTTTTTATGGGACTGAAGAAGATATATTTAAACCCTTAAAAATAAAAGTTCATTTTTTCTCAAAAAAAAAACAAATAAAACAAGATAATAAATGAAGATATATATAAACCCTTAAAAATAAAAGTTCATTTTTTCTCAAAATAAACAAAAACAAAAACAAGATAATAAATGAATCCACACGTTTTCAGAAATTAAGCCATTACTTCTTAGTTCTAAATGTTAACGATCACCTGATGGGAGGTAATATACATATATATATATATTATTGTGGGAAATAGTGATACATAATAACAAATTATACTCCTTTCGTTTTAATAAAAGTATTACTATCATTTTTGTTAAAACGGAAGTAGTATTTCATTTCTTATCATTCTCACGTTAAAATTCATCTCATTAAGAAAAATAACATGTAGATTTTCCACATACATTAATTTTTTTAATTTAATGTCGATAATAATAAAAACAAAATGTTGGAATTCTTGGCGGTTGGTACTGTTGTTGTTCCCTTACTTACGACACGATATACATACCATATCCAGATCCACTCACCATTTTACTTACTTCCTACTCCTAATTCTCGCTAACACTCTGCTTACACTGCTTGTGGTTTTTACTCTCTAGGATAGCTGATTTTTCTAAAGATCGATCCTAAGCAACGAAACGATCTTCACAAAGACCATATATAGCTTTGCACTGAATGATTAAAATAGGATAGCAAATGATATGAGAAATCTCCACAGGACATGCCCTACAATTTTGGCTACAATTTTACTTTGAGAATTCATGATCAAGTGTTGCTAGCTAGTTTTGGGCGGTTTGCCACTCTTTCACTTAGAAAAATCTTTTTTTTTTGAAAAATAAGAAAGATACACTACAAAAAAAAAAACGGATTTAAACGACTAGTCCTTTTTAGTCGCTTAAAGCCCCTTTTAAGTCGCTATAACCGTTATAGCGAATAAAAGTGGCACTCGTTCCGTTAGTTGCCCAAAGCCATGTATGTCAAATCCTTGAGCGACCATGCAATCGCTCTAGTAATAAATCAACTTACCTAAAGCGAGTATTTTTCTCATTGCTTAACATTTAGACCAACTAACATGGAGCAAGTAAAACAATGATCGCTTAACATGTAGACCAACCAATGTAGCAAGTAAACTACCAATCGCTTCAGATATACCAATCATTCTAAAGCAAGTAAAATACTTAGTTGATAGATACATGGAGCAAATCGACCTAAATTTGCTTGTTTAAAGTTTTAAGCGATCAAATTGCTTTGCTCGCTAAAAGCGATTTCTGATTTTAATTGGTCTGAAGTTGGTTGCTCAAGCTTTTGAGGTAGCAAAGTTTTTAAACTGCCTAATTGGAAGAGCTATTAAGCTACCTAATTGGAAGATATATGGAACAACTTAGTTTGAAGTTACTTAGTTAAGGTTTTAAGCGACCAAATAATTTTGCTCGCTAAAAACAGATTGGCCTAAAGTTGATTGCTTAAAGTTTTAAGCTTTTAAATTTTTACTTGCTAAAAATAATTTCTTATTTTGATTGGCTTTAAGTTAACTGCTTAAGCTTTTAAACTATCAAATTTTTGTGTTTAAATTTTTAAATTGGCCTGAAGTTTGATCGCTTAAGTTTTTAAGCTACTATTTTTTTTGCTCGCTAAGGACAAATTATGAATTAAATAATTCCAAATTATAATTATAATTAAAAAATCATTAATAAGATTACATAATACTAATTAAAATTATATAATTATAAATGAATAACAAAATCAAATTAAAAACAATTATAAACCAAATTAAAATCACAATTGATCAACTTTATTATTCCTGAATTCAATTTACAACATATTTAGTCAAAATAATTAAAATCATTTATTACAGGGAAAAAAAAACAATTTCATTTACAATTCCATCAATGAACACCACTGATACAACTACCCATCCTGGATCTTTAAATCTCACTAGACACAGCTAAAAAACATTTCAAGATTCATATTACTGCAACCTTATAACACTTAATCTGCTCTTTAGCTTTGATTTTTGAGATCAATAGAGTGAGTACTCATTCCACATCTAGTTCATGTTCATCTCACAAAAAAAAATGATAAACTTGGGTCCTGCATATACGAACAACAAATAAACAAACAAATACAAAGAAGATCAAAACTAATAAAAAGATCAAAACTACAGAAAAAATATACTCGTTTTTCAATTTACCTGAATTGGACACACAGTAACATGCTTTTGTCTATTAGTCTCATACCACAGGTACATAAGAGAACAATACGAACACAAAAAAAATTGAAACAAAATTAACAACCAAATTTTCATTTCTAAAGAAAATTAACCAAATCACACAACCAAATTTAGGTCACACTTACAGTGAAAATTAACTTTAAGGGTTTTAATAGAAACGATGCAAAACACCTTGCAAAAAATTTACATTAAATATAAACTTACTCCTTCCAAAAAAGTTTCACAAGACTTGCAATTTTTTTTATAGAATACGTCAGTATGACGGAAGACAGGGTCCATCGTGAGACGTTTGGGTATCTCCAGTCATAATAGGGATATTAAATATCAATATAATGAGGAGACAGGAGGCTAAGCATCTATGCAGGGAAACAACATAAAAGACTCCTCTGAAAGCAAAAAAAAAAGAAGCCTAAGGTTCTTGTGATTCATAAAAATTATTCAAATACAATGTTTCCATCCAAGTTATCTGTTAGCTTTGAGCCAATCAAGAATACCTTGCTCTGCTTCAGTGAGCTTCTCTTTATTCTCAAAATCCCCCTCCATGAATTCGAAGTAATCGTTATAATTCCGTCTGTAATAGCCGTCTAGTCTCTGTACAACATTTTAACAGATAAATCAATAACTTATGCAAGTAGATATTTTCAACAAACTAGTAAGTAGATAAAGTGATTGTACCTCTTTGTCATTTTTAGCTTTATTTTCCTCGGACTTCTTCAGATACTCTGCAAAATTATTCAAAAAATGGTACAAGTTATGCCAGATAATAAAAACGAGAAGGGAATTATCATAAAATTTGGGAAACATTTTTGAAGCCGTACTTTTAGACGGCGGCAGAGGTATTTTGTAATGGTTTGTGGATGGATTATAGATGTAGAACGTACGGCTTTACGAAAAAAAAGAGCTTATACTCATAAACCTCTCTACTTCTGTCAGAGCTAATACTCTTCTATACATATACGGTTAAGAAGGTTCTTGAAATGTTGAACAATGAAGGTTTAACCACGGATCAATCAGGTGTTTCACCTGTTGTACCAGGATTTGGAGGGTGTGGAAGGAATAGTCCGTTTGTTAGACAATTGAGAATAACGGACTCGCCATTTTCTAATGATTTTAGATCGGGGCAGAGGTATTATTTTGCAAAGGTTTGTGGATGAATTTTGGATGCAGGTAGTTTGATTTCAGTAAGAGGCAAAGAGAGATTCAGTAGGGAGGCAGAGAGATTTAGTGAGTGAGGCAGAGAGATTCAGGAAGGAGGCGTTGGAAATAAGAAGTGATGAAATAACTTAGGGTTAGGGTGTTTATATATAAGGGTACTAAACGTAAATAACAGGAACTTCGTGGTCAATAAGTAAAACAAATAGGGTTTGATTCATCTGACGGTTCAAGATTAAAAGTTTAGGTTGATCGGATGGTTCTAGGTTTTTCATCTTCTACTCATACGGATCGTTAATCTGACGGTTTAAAATTAACATCTTATGCATACGGATCACGAATCTGACGGACCAAAATTAACATCTTTTTTATATGCGGATCACAACTAGAACGTCCAATAAAGCATACGTCTCTCAATGGCTCAAATTATTTGGAAGTGATTGAGAATTTCCGCCCAATTCAATACAATTCAATGCAATCGCTTCAATTTAAAAGGACTGAAATTTCAATTTCTCCCTTTTCTTTTAATCTCGCTATAATTCAACTTTGATTTACCCAATTTTGGCTTCTTCGTAGACCCCTCACCGTGAAAACGCTCATCTACATTTGGATTTACATTTGAAGTATCAGATTTTGATTATATTTATTCAATTTAACGCAATCGCCTCAATTCAAAAGAGTTATTTTTTTTAATTTATTCAATTTCACTACAGTTTTAATTCATGTTTTCCCAATTTAGATTTTCGTCACTCTAATTTATCCAATTTGACATAATCTCTTTAATTTTAGTCGAATTAATTTGAATTTCTTCTTGTTTTTTTCTTCCGTTGATCTACAAAATTTGTAATTATTTCTTCCAACCTCAAATGTCTATATATATGTTGATCTTAACCTACCACACCAAATATCTAGTTATCCATCATTTTAACCAAATGTCCATTGACTTTTAGTCAATTTCACCCGTTGTCCATTAATTTTATCCAATATCGGTCGACCTCACTCAATTTCTCTTGAACTCCATCGGTTATTCCTCACTCAATCATTTTATCTATTTTTTATCAATTATTTTATCTATCTTTTTTTAAAAATCAATCTTAAATATTTCTAGTCGGCCTCACTCAATTTCTCTTCGACTTCATTAGTTTATCCACTTATCCATCATTTTAACGAACTCGTATGTTAGGTTTATTTATCAACCTTCGATATGAAAAAAAACAAAGAATAGTAAAAAAAAATAATGATTGAGGATATTTTTATCGACCTTTGATTATACATAAATGTTTATTTGAATATGTAAGAATGAATCAGGAAAATAAGAAATTAATTCGATAATTGTTCCACTAGACAAGAATAAGGGATAGGTACAGGGTTCCAAACGTTTTATATGTGATGTCGAACACTAAGAAGAATTCATTTTGTAGACTTTGAAAGGAAAATAAGGTTTCGGACAAGTACGCATCAAACATTTCTCGTTGTGTGAACCTTAAAGAGCGGAGGTTTATAGGTCTAAAAAATCACAATTGCCATGTTAAATCGAACTCGTGCATCCGATTATTTATCAACCTTCGTTACAATTCAACTTTGATTTGTCCAATTTGGGTTCTTCGTGAGCCCTCAAAGCAATAGATACGATTTACCCAAAATGTCAACATGTTAATACATAAATGATAAAACTAAATGAGATCGAAACAATTTGAGTGAAATTGAGTAATATTGAAAAATAAAGAGCAAAATTAAACGAGACTGACTAATTTGAAGTGAAATTGACTGAAACAAGTGAACACCTTAAGCGAAATTTAGTGCAATCAACTAAAATCAAGTTCGATTGAAGGATACTAAATAAGATTAAGCAATACTGAGCGAGGTTAATGAATATTATATGGGATCAGACAAGGTAAATCAATATTGATTTTGAACTCACTAACTAAGATTCGATCTATTTTGAACTCACTTGATTTTGTTACATTTCACTAAAAATCACTCAATGTTTCGTTAATCTCACTTGAGTTCATTCAATTTTCATCAATCTCACTAAAATTCCCTCAATTTTGTAGCGAACTCACTCTACTAGGTCAATTTTGATCGATCTTTCTCATTTTTTTTATCGAATATCCATCAACCTTATTTGACCTTGGTCAATTTCACCCGATATTCATTTTTCTCACCCTATCTTACTCAAAATTCAGACTATCCATCACTTAAATTCTATGGTTCACTTAAATTTGCTTGTTATCCATCAACCTTAACCTATGACGGTCGGACTCACTTAATTTCTCTTGGATTACGTCAGTTTCTCCTATTATCCATCATTTTGAACTAAATATCCATCAACCTTAGGTCATTAAGAAAATTATGAAACAATAGTCCTTTTAGGGTTCCAGAAAAGATTCTCACTCAATCGACTAGGTCATTAAGAATAATATGAACAACAATGGTACATTTAGGGTTTCCTTGAAAACTCATACTCAATCGACTAGGTCATCAAGCACAATATGACAAATACACATACATTTAGGGTTTAACTTAATTTTTTTTTAGCAATCGCACTTGAATACACTCAATTTTGATTGATCTTACTCATATTATATCAATTTTTATCAATTTTCACTAGGATTTATTGAATTTTATTCAACCTCAATCAATCTCATTCATTTTTTCATCGATATCGCTCGAATTTACTCGTTTTCATCGACCTCGCTCATATTCACTTAATATTGTTCGATCTCACTTGAATACACTCGATGTTTGTCATATTATCCTCGATGACCTATTCCCCTCACCAGAACCCTAAACCTACCAAATTGTTCATATTTTGTCTTTAATGACCTTTTATACTAAGTCGAAATCTTTACAGGACTCTATCGTCGATAACAATACCCAATATCGGTCGACCTCACTTAAAGTTTATAGGATTCAATCGATTTCTCCAGTTTATCAATCACTTTAACCAAATGTTCATCTACCTTAATCAATTTCACCCAGTATATATTAATCTTCATGTGAAGTTCTAAGGATTTCGAATTAGGTTGAATATAGATGACACTATGTCACTCAATTTCTCTCGGACTCCATAGTGTTTCTTTCCCTAAGTCGGAATCATCATGTTCGTCCCAAGAAATTAATTAAGCTACATCTCAATTCTTTTTAATTGAACATCTGTTGGGGTTCAACCCAATTCTTCAAATCATAACACTAAAACAAATGACAAACAGAAAACCCTAATTAATAAAAAAACTTGATGAATCATAATTTACAAAATCCGTTACGTTACGATAACACTAAATATCCGATAGAAATATCCGCTTCCGACATCCGAAATCCGTTACCACCTTTCAAATTTTCGTTTTAACACAACGAGAATCACAAAGGTAACTAACACACAATCTGTATGAGCATCCAACATCGAATCTGGACCATCAAAATCTTTCCATGATCCGTATGAGGTGGCTTATCCACTGTTAAATTTTTGTTTTCAAAATCCTAAAAAAAAAAATCTCTTCATTTTTCGGTATTTGTTTCTCTCTCTTTGTCTCTCTTCCAATTTGAGCCGCCTTAGGAGAAAAACTAGGGTTCATCGACTTCACCATCACCGCCGAATCCCACACTCTCCGCTCTCCACTTTTCCTCTTCTCTCTGTAGTTCAAATTTCAGACAAAATTTGTCCAACATTCTTCTTCACTCAAAGTTCAGAAAACACAAACGAAAACATGATTTCCTCGGCAGATCTATACAATCAACTCAAGGTTTGATCCACTATAACTAATCAATTCTCTCTCTCTCTCTCTCTATCTATATATATATAAACAATCTGAATTTCTTGATTTAAGATCCATAATTTTTTGTTTTTTTTTCTTGATTTAAATTTAAATTTCAATGTCATAATTGAATGAAATGTGATCTAACTAAACAGGGGTTTTCTCTGTTTTTTGTTTATTTTTCAGTCTGTTGAACCCTTTTTTGTATTAGCTAGACCAAATGTGATTGAATCTGAAGAACATATTTTTAAAATGGCTAAACATATCAAACACATCACCGATAAGTAAACATTTTTTTTTGCTTTTTTTTTTCTTCTTCCTGTTATAGTATGGTTGAATAATATGTTCTGAAAATTGGGTTTAGTCTCTATTCTCTTGTTTTTTCAGCAAAATGTTAAATTTTTACTAATGTGTAAGTTTTTGGACATTGGCTTGTTTAATTAGAGTTGGTGTGCCGCTTGTGTTTAAATCGAATTGCGATAAAGCTAATCGTACATCGTCTAAATCATTTCGTAGAGGAAGGTTTGAAGGTAAACATTGAACAATTTTTTAGTGGTTGCTGAAATTATGTTACATAGCAATGCCATTCGTTCTTGCTTGTTTTGGTAAAATTTCCCCGTCGAATGAGTGGTGTGACACCTAACCTCTATCATGGCTGATTAAACTACTATAAGTTTGTTTATTTGAGATTTTACTTATCATGTATGACTCAACTTGAATGTGATAACTAAGCCTCTAATGCTTTAAAGTATTCATAAAAGTTTGTACCAGTGCTCTCTATTTTGCTTTACTCAGGACTCAACTTTACATACTATTGTTTGCAAATGCAGATCCTTGAAAAAGGTAAACTTACGTATGACTTACCTATTGTTACTGATGTACATGAGAGTTGGCAGGTAAATTTGTGATTTCCTCTTAGTAACTTGTGTTCTTCGATTTATGCGTAAAGAGATTAACCTGGATTTCATGTCACTTTGCCAATAATCCTTTAGGAAATTTTAATGAAGTTACTGTCATGCAGTGTGAAGCTGTTGGAAAGGTTGCTGATATTATCCAGATTCCTGCTTTCCTATGCCGTCAGGTTTGCATCTTTTGTCATGGTTCTTACTGAATATTGTTTCAATCATTCTCGAAGCATTGAATAAGAAAACCTTATCTTCTTAATATAAAGAAATGTGTTGCCCGACTTCGAATTCATGTCGACATCTTTTTATTGTGAAAGACAGACCTTCTAGTTGTAGCTGCAAAGACCGGTTAGGTATATGACGATCCCTTAAGTGCCCCTGTTGATGGTCCAACACAATGGGTGAGTTTCATTTCCTTTCATTTGGTCAAATTCTTTTCTATGAAGAAGCTAGTTCTCTGTAATTCAGTTTTTAAGACATTCTTACCTATGATGGTTACGTTTTCTTTGATAGCCATTACGAAACTTGGAGGAGCTATTACAGGAGCTGGTGGCGATTACTCTATAATTTACAAAATTGTTGAATCATAATTTAATTGTATCTTTTTAATCAAGAAATATTGATCACTAACTAACGACTTTATCATTCTGTATATTAGAAAAATGATCTTTAGCATTTTACAATGCAGGGATTAATCATGCTGACAATCCAAGCAAACAACGCTCGACTACCGCCAACCACAGGAAAGCCTCCATCTCAATCGCAAGCTGCACTTCTTTACGTCGGACTTTATGCCATAGCCATATGCATTGGAGGGATAAAATCATCATTGCCTGCACACGGCGCTGACCAACTTGGTCGTAGTAACAAGAAAATTATTTCAAGTTACTTTAACTGGCTCTTTTTCTCTCTTTGCACTGGTAGACTTCTATCATGTACCATTGTGGTTTGGATTGAAGAAAATAAAGGTTGGAATGGAGTTTCAGTATCTCCGTCGCAGTTCTCAGTCTTGCAATCCTTTTGTTCTCCTCTGGATAACCTATTTACAGATATAGACTTCCTAGTGGAAGTCCAATCACTAGGATCTTCAAGGTGTTTTTCTACGCGGCTCGGAATCGAAAAGCACAACAACTGATGAATAATCAGAATGAACTTGATAACAGAAGTTCATATGTCAAGTTCAGGTAAGTTTGATATACTTAAACTGCTTGTCGTCGGTATTTTTTATTTACTAATTAATATATAATTTCTCTTTTTTATAGGTTCCTTAACAAAGCACTAACGGATGATTCAATAAGTTTAAATCAACTCCGAGAAACCAAGACTTTCTCGGTCTCCTACCGATCTTTGCAAGTACAATCATGATGAACTATTGTTTAGCACAAATTCAAACCTTCTCAGTTCATCAAGGAGTAATTATGAACCGAAAAATTGCTCGTGTTTCGAATTACCACCACCATCTTTATCAGTATTTCCACTATTTTTCATGCTACTTTCAATCCTTGTATATGAACATTTGGTTCTCAAGCTAGTTAAGAAAAAGAGCCCATCAACCTCCCCACAGGAAACTAGTATTTTTCCACCCCTTAAACGTATCGGCCTGGGTTTGGCCTTAGCGTCAGCATTCATGGCCGTTGCTACGATAGTAGAAGTTAAAAGACGGAATTACTCCGTTAACGATCATGTGAAGTTGTCAATTTTCTGGTTAGGATTTCAGTTTTTACTGCTTGGTGCGTCAGATATGTGTACACTAGGAGGAATGATGGAGTTCTTTTATTCTTAAGCACCTGAAAGTATGAGAAGTATGTGTACAACTTTGGATTGGTGTTCTACTTTAGTGGGATACTTCATTAGCTCTATACTTGTTTCCATTACTAACTCGGTGAGTCGAAACGCTGGTAATGAGTGGTTGGGTGGAAGTAACTTGGATGAGAACCGGTTAGATCTTTTTTATACTGTTAGTTGTGTTCTCAATTTTATGAATTTGCTCAATTATATGTATTGGGCTAAAAGGAGAATTATACCATGTTTTTTTATTATTTTACGATGGAAATTGTTTCTTATAGTTATTCGTGAAATGTTAATTCATAATTTTTGAAAATAATCATAAAAATTTACGGTTTATTGGAAACAGATATTCCTAACAGGAGCGGATGCATTTAAGCTTGGACCTGTAATATAACATGTAATTCTAAACTACCTCAATGTATGTATATCTTTAAAATCTAACATTGTAATATAAAAGTAAAAACATAACATTTCTTGAACTATTTATGATAATCTCTTTTTTGAGTAATGTTTAGTATAAAAATCTATGTGCAAACTGTTGTAATTCTTGAAAAATGTTGAACAAATAGCTTTGTGGATGTTGGAATGGTTAATTTCTAAGAGAAGGCAAGGATATGACAAATTTTGGTTTTAATATTGAAATTGTTGAACTGAGTGTTAAAAGTTTCAAATTTTGACTGGAATGATATGGGTTGTGAGATTTGTAAAAAAAAAAGGTTATAATTATAGTTAATTTAATCGACTCATGTTAAAAAAAAAATCAAATTGTGCATCCAAACATTTGCTCATAGTGAATGAAAACAATGATTTGAACAAGTTTTCGTGTTTCTATTAAACAAATCCTAATAAGATTGTTAGATAAATATTAATTAAGTTCTCAAATCACTACAAGAAAAACTGGTTTAAGCGACATGTCGTTTTAAGTCGCTTAAAGCCTCTTTTAAGTCGCTATAACCGTTATAGCGACTAAAAGTGGCACTCGCTCCGTTGGTTGCCCAAAGCCATGTATCTCAAAGCCTTGAGCGACCATGCAATCGCTCTAGTAATAAACCAACTTACCTAAAGCGAGTGCTTTTCTCATTGCTTAACATTAGACCAACTAACATGGAGCAAGTAAAATGTTGATCGCTTAACATCTAGACCAACCAATATAGCAAGTAAAATATCAATCGCTTCAGATATACCAATCATTCTAAAGCAAGTAAAATACTTAGTTGATAGATACATGGAGCAATTCTTTTTGAAAGTGCTTGGTTAAAGTTTTAAACGATCAAATTATTTGCTCGCTAAAAGTGATTTCCGATTTTGATTGGCTGAAAGTTGGTTGCTCAAGCTTTTGAGGTACAAAATTTTACTCAAGTTGATTGATTAAAGGTTTTAGCAACCAAATTATTTAAAATTATGGTTTTGATTGGTCTGAAGTTGATTGCTTAAGCTTTTAAGCTATCTAAGTTTTTACTCAAATTAATTGATTAAAGGTTCAAGCGACCAAATTTTTTAAAATTCTAATTTTGATCGACCTAAAGTCAATTGCTTAAAATTTTAAACTACCAAATTTTTTGCTCATTATAAACAAATTTTGATTAGATAATCTCAAATTATAATTATAATTAACAATTAATATTAGAAATTATTATTAATTAAAATTATATAATTAAAAGTAAATAACAAATTAAATTAAAATTAATGCTGAATAAAAATTATGAACTAAATTAAAATCATAATTAATTTAACTTTATTATTAATAAATTCACATTTGGTTAAAAAATTACACAGCTAACAAACAAAAGCCAGTGCCTAAATTTCATTTACATTCAACAGAAGAACAAAATACTACATTAATATCCTACAGACTCTTATTCAACTTCAAGGCTCTAGAACTGAACCTGAACCTCCAATTTACCGCACTAATAAAAACAAATATCAAGTAAAAATTTGCAATACATGTTTGAGGATTATGGAAATCCTTCCTCAAAACCTTTCACCAAACCGTAGGAAAATGGCTCATGTACCAGAATTGTGATCCACAGCGTATTCAGCTCGTACAAGACCTAGCTTCACACCAATACCGTATGATGAGCCATTACCTGCACGCCTGCAAAATTTTGTTGGGTTTCCCTTTAAGTACTTTGAGCTACCCAAATCATTTCCATGCTCAACAAATGCATATATATGAGTATTTCTCACAGGTACCAGCAGCTCAGCCGCCACCTGAATGAATTGTATGAGTAAGGTTTAAGAAGCTGTTTTCATGAAAATATAATGCTACTATCAAGCAAGCTATTAGTGACCGTGAGAGAATATTAGTTTTTGCAGCATGAATTACCTCAAGAATGATCCTGCAAGATCCAAGTTCAGCCATGTTGTAACCCCTAACAGAGTAAAGCCCGCCAAATGTAAAGGCATCATAACTTGGGAGGTCTCAGAGACAGCCACCATAGTAACATGGAGGACTAGCACAGGTGATGGTGGTTTATCATCACCTTCTTCAACTGGCTTCAACTGGACGAATATGGTGTATGTCAACTGATGTCGGTTAAATAATGGGAATTTGCTTCCAACAAAGAGCCCTTGGTCTACCTGCAAGATTTTACAAGTACACAAATAAGGAAGGAATAATGGATTGAACTTCAGGGAACACCATGCAGTTCAAGTGATTGCTGGATCGCCAATCTCGACTAAAGGAAACACAAGAAAGGTGTTGACGAAAGGAAAAACATTAATATACACAAAGTTGAGTTCTAAAAAATAGAGGTATCCCTTTGGTTGCTGCAGTTTGAGGCGAATGCGACTAGAGCTGGGGAACTAAGTCATCGTTTATAGCATGTGAGCAGAATATCCCTGAATTAGACCATCACGAATTTGAGTTACCATGTCACGAACAGCAGCAGGCCCATGGGGGATACAAATTGCAGAAGATTTAGATGATGCACATATTTCCTTCATTGTTTCGAAGTATTGTGTTACTGGAACCATGTCCATAACGTCATTTGTAGAGGTCCTGGGAACATTAAATGAGAAACCTATTACGCTGTCTCTAAGCCCATCAACAATGGCTTGACGCTTCCAAGCAATACTCAGTACAGAGAGGTATTTAGATTCAGTTTCACCCTCTGCTCTCTTAATCAGTATAATCTTCTCAGCCTCTGCCTTGTCTGTTGCTGCCAACCATAGCCTTGTCTGTTGCTGCCAACCGTAGCCTTGCAGATACGGATGTACATACTCAAACTTGAAAGCAAAATCATCCTATAGATAAAAGAAATATATTCATGCTGTGAAACAATCTCTAAATGGTAGGCAAAGATATAAGTTAATCCTAGCAGGATAAAGACTCAGTAACTGTCCATTGTGAGTGCAAAAATTTAGTGCCTGACGGAAAGGAATCTATTTTCTGGTACCCAGATAAAATTTGCCACAAAAATATAAAGTAAACAACTAAAATTTGCACCTGAGGATCAATGAAGTTACTGGTTGTTATTGACCCAATTAAGGATCTGTTCCGCCCTTGGAGATTCCGATGCTCAATTGTAACGGTACCACTAGGTTGGATTGAAGCCTGAAAATGGAACATTCATATCCAATTAATGTTAAATGTCACAGCTGGTGTACACAATCTATGAATATTCCCAAATTACATCTTTTGAGTGATGAACAACATGTTTTATAGGTTATAAATATATCGTACCAGGGTGGGACGACCTTGACGTCCTGGTATGATACTCCACTCTTTGCTCACTTGTGCATTATGTTTCTCAAGTTCTTTAAGATTTATTCCTAATCCAAAGTTCACTTGGGAGGGAATTATAATCACCAAATCCTTCCAAGGATTATTTAGAGGACTAGATTTTCGCTTGAACGCAGTTAGCCGTGTAGCTTCTCTCTGCAAATGCCAAGTTAAATACCGCACAACAGAAGTCACCAAATTCATGATAAAAGAAAAAAATTCTCTATGTTACCAGTCTATGTCCACCACTCAGCAAGCCTCCACACTCACCTACTTGTGTACCGTAACACTTGCAAAAATAAAATTTAAGAGTATTAAAGCATGAAAATGCTGAAAAACAATAGGGAAAAACCCAAAGAGAATAAACCTGTTGAAGGGATATAATGAAGTCATGTGCATTCGCATCCTAGGCTTCCCTAATCACATATCTTCTTTGGAAACATTGTCATCTGGAAGGCGGTATGTGATGTTTTCTCCAACAAAAACTGAGAATATAACTGGTTCCTGCATCAAATTGTACCTAAATAAGTTTTAACAGTAACTTCTAGAGCAACGAATAGACGACTGAAAGTCTGAAAATCAAAAATCAAATGCAATGATTCAAAAAGGGTGAGTGCTGAGGAAGCAACCTGGTTTACTATAGAGACTACACGAGCCCATTCACTCTTACTAAATGTTCGTACATCCTCTCCTGCTACAGTTATGCGGCCTCTGGTCGGCTGTTGAAGATGAAATACAAAAAAATAAAGTAAACAACCTTCACTGTGATACATAAACTGGAATTTCTGAAGGAAGGGAAATCTAAACCTCATAGAAACGAGCCAATAGCTGAACGATTGTACTTTTTCTGGATGAATTTTGGATGAAGGTAGTTTGATTGCAGTAAGAAACAAAAAGAGATTCGATAGGGAGGCAGAGAGGTTTAGTGAGTGAGGCAGAGAGAAGGAGGCGCTGAAAATGAGAAGTGATGAAATAATTTAGGGTTGGGGTGTTTATATCTAAGGGTACTAAACGTAAATAATGGGAACTTCGTGGTCAATAAATAAAATAAATAGGGTTTGATTCATCTGACGGTTTAAGATTAAAAGTTTAGGTTGATCGGATGGTTCTGGATTTTTCACCTTCTACTCATACGGATCGTTAATCTGACGGTTTAAAATTAACATCTTATGCTCATACGGATCACGAATGTGACGGACCAAATTAACATCTTTTTTATATATGGATCATAACTAGAACATCCAATAAAGCATATCTCAATGGCTCAAATTATTTGGAAGTGATTGAGAATTCAATACAATTCAATACATAATCTCTTTAATTTTATCTATCTTTTTTTAAATCAATCTTATGTATTGCTAATTGGCCTCACTCAATTTTCTCTTCGATTTCATAAGTTTATCCACTTATCCATCATTTTATGAACTCGTATGTTAGGTTTATTAATCAACCTTAGATATAAAAAAACAAAGAATAGTAAAAAAAATAATGATTGGGGATATTTTTATCGACCTTTGATTATACATAAATGTTTATTTTGAAACAATTCAACTTGTATGTTTTAATTTTGCTTCATGAGCCCTCAAAGCAATAGATATGATTTACCCAAAATGTCAACATGTTAATACACAAATGATAAAACTAAATGAGATCGAAACAATTTAAGTGAAATTGAGTAATATTTAAAGAGCAAAATTAAACGAGACTGACTAATTTGAAGTGAAATTGAGTGAAACAAGTGAACACCTTAAGAGAAATTTAATGCAATCAACTAAAATCAAGGTCGATTGAAGGATACTAAATAAGATTAAGCAATACTGAGCGAGGTTAATGAATATTATATGGGATCAGACAAGGTAAATCAATATTGATTTTGAACTCACTAACTAAGCTTCGATCTATTTTGAATTCACTTGATTTTGTTATATTTCACTAAAAATCACTCAATGTTTTGTCAATCTCACTTGAGTTCATTCAATTTTTATCAATCTCACTAAAATTACCTCAATTTTGTAGCGAACTCACTCTACTAGGTCAATTTTGATCGATTTTTCTCATTTTTTTTATCGAATATCCATCGACCTTATTTGACCTTGGTCATTTTCACTCGATTTCACTTTGATTTATTGAATTTTATTTAATCTGAATCAAACTTATTCATTTTGTTATCGATCTAAAATATCTAACGATATCAAACTATGATTTCATCAATCTCACTAAAATTCACTCAATCTGTAATCAAATCGACTTGAATACACTCAATTTTGATCGATCTTACTCAAATTATATCAATTTTTCATCAATTTCACTTTGATTTATTGAATTTTATTTAATCTCAATCAAACTTATTCATTTTGTTATCGATCTAACAAATCTAACGATATGAAACTATAATTTCATCAATCTCACTAAAATTCACTCAATTTGTAATCAAATCGACTTGAATACACTCAATTTTGATCGATCTTACTCAAATTATATCAATTTTTCATCAATTTCACTTTGATTTATTGAATTTTATTTAATCTGAATCAAACTTATTCATTTTGTTATCGATCTAACAAATCTAACGATATCAAACTATGATTTCATCAATCTCACTAAAATTCACTCAATTTGTAATCAAATCGACTTGAACACACTCAATTTTGATCGATCTTACTCAAATTATATCAATTTTTCATCAATTTCACTTTGATTTATTGAATTTTATTTAATCTCAATCAAACTTATTCATTTTGTTATCGATCTAACAAATCTAACGATATGAAACTATGATTTCATCATTCTCACTAAAATTCACTCAATTTGTAATCAAATCGACTTGAATACACTCAATTTTGATCGATCTTACTCAAATTATATCAATTTTTTATCAATTTCACTTTGATTTATTGAATTTTATTTAATCTCAATCAAACTTATTCATTTTGTTATCGATCTAACAAATCTAACGATATGAAACTATGATTTCATCAATCTCATTAAAATTCACTCAAATTGTAATCAATTCGACTTGAATACACTCAATTTTGATCGATCTTACTCAAATTATATCAACATAATTATTATCCCAACTGTTGCAACAAGAGATCAAACGAGAACAATAATAGAGAAAGAAAATCATAATCTGACTAGATAACGGAAAACACTAATTCGACTAGAAAACAGATTCAGTGACCGGTCAACCAGACCACCGCCGAGGGGCTCTGCCCCTCGGACTCCCCGTAGTCCGGTAAACGACTGAACTGATTCAAGGCATATCAACACCAACCAAATACAATATCATAATCATCAGCACCAACATTAAGACCGTTTGTATGAATGTAATTCAAATAGGTTAGGTTAGATTCAACAGATTTTAAAATAACGAAAAAATAACACCATTTTTTTTACAAAATTTAGATTCTAGACTCGTACCAATGAAGCACAGGAACAATAAACACCATCTGCAAAAGAAAATTGAAGCATCTGGAATATCATCACTGTATATACCTCTTTGATCCCGAGCGAATTTATAAAGAGTCTCAAATTATATCAATTGTTGATCAATTTCACTTTGATTTATTAGATTTTATTGAATTTTGATGTGAGAAATATGTGTGATTTTCTTTGTGCTAAAACGAATTAGTGCATTTAATTTTATTATCAAAATTTAGTATGAAAAAATCCATAGAATATATATAAATTAATTTGGATATTGTTATCGACGATAGAGCTCTAGTAAACATTTCAACTTAGCGGAAAAGGTCATTAAGACATAAAAAATCCATTGTTTTCTCCAATTATCCATCATTTTAACTGAATGTCCACCGATCTTAGTCAATTTTACTCGTAACCTATCAATTTACTGATTGAGGATATTTTAATCGAATGTTTATCGAGTTTAGACAATTTCACCTATGATATATTAATTTTATCTAATATCGCTCGATATCACTAACCTTATGTTAATTCCATGATAATTTCACCAAATGTCGGTCGACCTTACTTAATTTTTATAAGATTCAATTGACTTATCCAGTTTAAGTCAAATCGAATTTCCTCCCATTTCACTTAATTTCGCTTGTTATCGGTCAATTATACCTAATAGTTGAAACCCAAAGTCAATTTCCCCACTTTCACTCGAATTAGTTCAATTTTTTATCGAACCGACTAGAATACACTTAATTTTTATCGATCTTACTCGAATTATATCAATTTTTCATCAATTTCACTTGATTTCACTTTGATTTATTGAATTTTATTCAATCTCAATCAAACTTATTCATTTTTTTATCGATCTAACAAATCTAACGATATCAAACTATGATTTCATCAATCTCACTAAAATTCACTAAATTTTTGTATAAAACCGACTAAAATACACTTAATTTTGATCGATCTTACTCAAATTATATCAATTTTTCATCAATTTC
>JAJJMC010010614.1:8408135-8436561 GCA_023531435.1 Papaver californicum | reverse complement strand
TGCTTGATCCTCTTCCATGTGTCGTGATTCTTTAATTTACTAACAATCTCCACAGGACATGCCCTACAATTTTGGCTACAATTTTACTTTGAGAGTTCATGATCAAGTGTTGCTAGCTAGTTTTGGGCGGTTTGCCACTCTTTCACTTAGAAAAATCCTTTTTTTTTTTGAAAAATAAGAAAGATAGAGTGGATAATAAAATTTTCAAAACAGTTCAATGATTGTGTTATTGAAGAGACCTTAACTTGTTCGAGTGAATAAATGAGGAAGAAAAGATCAAAGCTTGAAAGAGAATGAATGACAAGTAATTGGGTTTTGAGAGATAGTAGTATCAAGCCGTGACACTTTCTTCAACCTCGTCCTTTACCATCTCTGCTTAATTCTTTACCTAACAAATTTACCCTACACATAAAATTGAAACCCTAACTCTTCAAAAGCACATCTTCAAAATACAAGAATACTAACAAAATTAATGATAAATTAATTTTAAAACCGGTATTACTATAACTATATATATATATATATCAAATACACAATCTCACATATATACAATAATTGAAATGGATTTGTGTTGTATTTTTAAGAAAATATCATAAATGCTTATACGTGTTAAACGACGAATAGACGGCATGTCGTTTTGCTCCGATAATTATTGCCCGTGAATTATGCGATACAGCGTCACGCCTCCATTAACGAATTAAGGTCCCATGTTAATGCGAAGACAGATCTGGATTGTCCAAGAAAAAATATTATCCCATTTTTCATGTTTGTGTTGTATCCTTTACAAAATTCAGTAAAAATGCGTCTTTGCCAGTACACATTTCCAATGTTTAACATACATGATTTGTAAAAACCACGAAAATATGCAAATGGAAAAGCATAAAATTTATGATCATTATGTAAGCCATGGTGGTCAATCTCCATAGTTCATGTTGGGAACATGCAAAGCTATTTGGTTAATTAGCCTCAATTGCCAAAAAAAACGAATTATGCCATTGGAATTTGAGGCCTCTCACATGTCAGATGACCACCACCTGACAGCAGTTTGCCTTAATCTGGTCCAAATAACATCACTAGAACTGTTACCTGACAGCTGCAGTTTGCCCGAGGCTGATTCACCTGCTGCATGGTATTGTTTTAGAGTGTCAACATCTAAGGTATAAACTCAAGGACCTCTATTATTAATTTGCAGCTATTCTGCAAATCATATAATAAAAATCATTGTCACTGCCAAGCCCCTCTTCACATTTATTATTATCTAATTAAGTCGTCGTCATCGTAACAACAAGAACGCGTACTATATAGCTTGTCATATCTGTTGGAAATAAAAATGGTTTAATGCTAAAATTAAGATTTTATTACTTAAAATAATTTAGTTATTATAATTAATTTGATGGGTGCTAGGATCACTAGTCCAAACTTGGGTGGAATTATCGCCATCCATTTTTACTTCTTAATGAATGATAAACCTTTGGTTGTCCCATATTAGGCAAACCAAGGAGGAAGTTAATGCATATTACCACAAACGTTCTATATAAGGAAAAGAACTAGTGGATTGGATATGGACTTGGGAAATGGACTAGTGGGCAAATGCATACATGTGCGGTGCTTCGCACCGAAGCACCGCAGGCCGCGGGCTTGCGGGCTTGCGTGTGTTTTGGCGTGAGCCTTGGTGTGACCCTTGGCGTGTGCCTGCGAGTGCACACGTGTACCCATCAATGAGAAAACGTTTCTTTATTTCAAATAAATATTTTACGCTTTGTATTAGATGGAAAATAAAATCATAAATATTATTTTTACCGTTTTAAATTAATGGGGATTAAATTTTCAAATTTATTATCTTTTCACCGTTTTGAAAATCAAAAGCTTTTTTCTCCTATAAAAGAAAAAGATTTCTAAGTGTTTCGTTTACCCTAGTCGCAGCCACTGTTCTGACGACTTTTCACCATCTTCTTGCTTTGTTTTGTGCACTAGCTTTACATTCTTATTATTCATCTTCTGTTAAGTTCACAACGGGCCAACGAGCTTTGCTAGCTAGGTTGGTATCAGGTGATTTTATCCTGAATTCAAATTTGTCACTTAAAAGGTATAGCAACATCTTCCTGAGGTGTACCTGACAAATATTGAGTTAAGGGCAGTCTGTTGAACATGCGACTTCTCTTATCTGTGCTTGAGTGTGTGTGCTGTTTAATTCTAACCCTCCCTTAATCATCTTCAAGTTCTCTGTTGTTTGTGTTTCTCTGTTACAGGAAGATTATTAACCAACAATCTTAACTCAATATCAACGAATCTTCTTTAATAATGGCAAAGACTGATGTTGAGAGACCTCAGAAGTTTTCTGGTAAGGATTTTAAGAGATGGCAGTCGAAGATGTTGTTTTTCCTGAGTTTCCACATGCTTGATGAAATAGTGTTGAAGCCGTATGATAAAGCTATGGATCTTCCTGAATCATCCAAGGAAAAAAATACTTGGGCGAGAAATAATTATTTAGCAAAAATCATATTTTAAATTGCCTTGAAGACTCTCTGTATGATTTTTATAATGCTAAAGAGAATTTTACTGCTTTCAATTTATGGACCGCACTGCAAGAAAATATGTAGCAGAAACTGCATGAAGTAAAAAATTCCTGGTTGCACGTTTTTTGCAATACAAGATGATGAATGACAAATCTGTAGTTGAGCAGTTTCTGGAGTTGCAAAAAATAATAAATGAAATCATTGCTGAAGGAATGAAAATTTCTGAGACCTTTCAAGTTTCTGCTGTGATTGAAAAATTACCAAGTTCATGGGCCGAATACAAGAGAAGACTAAGGCATGAAACTGGTGAGATTACTATGATAGAATTGGGAAAGAAAATCCAAGTTGAAGAATTGCTGTGTTCAAAGGACAAGAATGTTTCTTCTGCAAGAGACATGTCAAACAAAGCTCATGTGATCGAACACAAGTTTGCTTCACTCAGTCTGGACCACAACAAGCGCAAGCCTGGCCCTCAAGGAAAAAGTAAATTTCAAAAACCAAAGTCTGCTATTGGTAAGATTAAGGGAGCCTGTTATGTCTGTGGTGTGTCTGGCCATATGGAAATGCATTGTAGAAAATGCAAAGATGCGAATTTTAAGAAACAAAATGTAAACCTATCTGAAAGTAGTAAAAATGAATTTTCTGGCACGGTGTCTGAGGTGAATTTAGTTACCAATGTGAGGGACTGGTGGGTAGACTCTGGAGCTACCAAACATGTCTGCGGAAGCAAGGATATGTTCACCTCCTACCAGACAGTAGGAGAGGGAGAAAAACTCTATATGGGTAATTCTTCTGCAGCACAAGTTGCAGGAAAAGGAAAGGTTTCGCTGAAGCTTTCTTCTGGGAAAATCCTCACATTGAATGAAGTGTTACATGTACCAGACATCTGCAAGAATCTCGTTTCAAGTGGTGTGCTAGATGCAAGGGCTTTAAAATTGTTTTTGAGTATGGAAAAGTGATTATCACTAAGGGTAGGGACTTTGTGGGAAAGGGTTATAAGGCTGAGGGCCTTTCCAAATTATCTGTAATCTCTACTTAAATTAATAAAGTTGATTCTTCTTATGTTGTTGTCTCATTGAATATCTAGCATGGTAGACTTGGTCATGTAAATTATAATTCAATGAACAAATTGGCAAAATCTGGCTGCATTCCAAAATTAAATTTGGAATATGAACATAAATGTGAAGTTTGTGTAGAATCAAAATATGCGAAGAAGCCTTTTCAGAAAAATGTCCACAGAGTTTCTAATCCCTTAGAGTTAATTCACACTGACTTAGTTGATATGAAATCAATCCAAACCAGAGGTGGAAAAAAATGGTTTGTTACCTTCATAGATGACTGTACTAGATACTTTCATATCTACTTGCTTAAAGGAAAAGATGATGCTCTTGAAGCATTTAAATTATATAAATTAGAAGTAGAAAACCAGATGAGTACCACCATTAAAACTGTTAGGTCTGACCGTGGGGGTGAATACGTAACTCCTATAGGAGACTTTTGTGCGCAACATGGCATTATTCATGAGGTAACTCCTCCTTATTCACCACAATCTAATGGTGTGGCTGAACGGAAAAACCGAACCCTTAAGGAGATGATGAATACCATGTTAATCAGTTTAGGACCTCTATTATTAATTTGCAGGTATTCTGCAAATCATATAAAAAAATCATTGTCACTGCCAAGCCCCTCTTCACATTTATTATTATCTAATTAAGTCGTCGTCATCGTAACAACAAGAACGCGTACTATATAGCTTGTCATATCTGTTGGAAATAAAAATGGTTTAATGCTAAAATTAAGATTTTATTACTTAAAATAATTTAGATACTATAATTAACTTGATGGGTGCTAGGATCACTAGTCCAAACTTGGGTGGAATTATAGCCATCCATTTTCACTTCTTAGTGAATGAGAAACCTTTGGTTGTCCCACATTGGGCAAACCAAGGAGGAAGTTCATGCATATTACCACAAACGTTCTATATAAGGAAAAGAACTAGTGGATTGGATATGGACTTGGGAAATGGACTAGTGGGCAAATGCATACATGTGCGGTGCTTCGCACCGAAGCACCGCAGGCCGCGGGCTTGCGGGCTTGCGGAGCTTGGGGTGCTTGCGTGTGTTTTGGCGTGATCCTTGGCGCGAGCCTTGGTGTGACCCTTGGTGTGAGCCTTGGTGCGAGCCTTGGTGTGACCCTTGGCGCGAGCCTTGGTGCGAGCCTTGGTGTGAGCCTTGGCGTGTGCCTGCGAGTGCACACGTGTACCCATCAATGAGAAAACGTTTCTTTATTTCAAATAAATATTTTACGCTTTGTATTAAATGGAAAAATAAAATCATAAATATTATTTTTACCGTTTTAAATTAATGGGGATTAAATTTTTTCAAATTAATTATCTTTTCACCGTTTTGAAAATCAAAAGCTTTTTTCTCCTATAAAAGAAAAAGATTTCTAAGTGTTTCGTTTACTCCAGTCGCTGCCACTGTCCTGACGACTTTTCACCATCTTCTTGCTTTGTTTTGTGCACTAGCTTTACATTCTTATTATTCATCTTCTGTTAAGTTCACAACGGGCCAACGAGCTTTGCTAGCTGGGTTGGTATCAGGTGATTTTATCCTGAATTCAAATTTGTCACTTAAAAGGTATAGCAGCATCTTCCTGAAGGCGTACCTGGCAAATATTAAGTTAAGGGCAGTCTGTTGAACAGGCGACTTCACCTATCTGTGCTTGAGTGTGTGTGCTGTTTAATTCTAACCCTCCCTTAATCATCTTCAAGTTCTCTGTTGTTTGTGTTTCTCTGTTACAGGAAGATTATTAACCAACAATATCATCCTCATCACATTCCTTGGCAAAATTTCTCTTAGAATGATCGATATCGTTCCAGGCAGGCGTATCAAAAATATATGTCGCTTGCTGACAGAATGAAAGTGCTTCTGATCCCTCTCCAACTCGGTCCATGCATAGAGCTGGCAACACAAGAAAATTAACCACGTCCTCTATATGTATCAGTGATTATTCATCTAACTTCTATTATCCATTGATGTTTATTTGCTGCAATGGTAATACAACCTTCTCAAAATAAAAAAAATAAAAATAAATCCTAAATATTTGGAAGGGTTCTTAATTTTAATATAATTAGAAAAGGCTGAGAAATATAGAAAAATAAAAATTCTTCAGCAGGTATGATGCTAGGTAGTTAATTAGGCCGTTAAAATGATCAGTAGTATATAATTAGATTATGTCACTATAAGGTACAAAACGAACAAATAATGCTTGGACTAATCGTGATGAGTTGGTAGCTAGTGTAAAATTTGTATTATCCTAAATGAATTATACTCATCAAATCACCTTCAGGAATTATTTGTATTTTACGTGGTCTTTGCTAATCATTTCTTCGTGGAAATTCAAGTAGCTTTTTACACGTATTCGACTCTTCTCGTAAAACCCCGGCTAACTAGCTATATGTCAACTTTCACTGTCACTTGCACTATAAGAAAAACGAGTTTAAACGACATGTCGTTTTAAATCGTTTAAAGCTTCTTTTGAGTCGTTATAACTCTTGTAGCGGCTAAAAGTGGCACTCGCTCCCTTATTGTAAAAAACTCACTTTGTAAAGATCTAGAGAAGTTAGGCAGTCGCTCTAGTAATCAATCAATTTACCTAAAGCGAATACTCTTCTCATTGTTTCAGAGCTAGACCAACCACCGGGAAGCAAGTAAAATTCTTATCATTTAATAGCTAGACCAAGAGCAAGTAAAATACCAATCGCTTCAGATAAACCAACCATCCTAAAGCAAGTAAAATACCTAGTTGATAGATACATGGAACAACTCAGCCTGAAATTACTTGGTTAAGGTTTTAGGCGACCAAATAATTTTGTTCGCTAAAAGCGATTTCTGATTTTGATTGGCCTGAAGTTGGTTGCTTAAGTTTTTAAGCTACCATATGTTTTTATTCTCTAAAAGCGATTTGTGATTTAGGAGATATTAAAATACCTAGTTGATAATGCATGGAACAAGTTAGCCTGAAGTTGGTTGCTTAGATTTTTAAGCTACCAAATTGTTTTGCTCCCTAAAAGCCAGAAGTTGGTTGCTTAGATTTTTAAGCTACCAAATTGTTTTGGAATTCTGATTTTGATAGGCCTGAAATTGGTTGCTTAAGTTTTTAAACACCAAATTTCTTTGCTCGCTAAAAACGAAATCTGATTTAAATAATCCTTAAATGTAATTATAATTAAAAATTAATACTGGACGTTATCACTAATTAAGATTATATAATTATAAATGGAAAATTCTAATTAAGATTCTACAATTATAATTATCCACTTTTAATTGAAATTAAAGTAACCAAAACATCTTAATTAACTTCTAATTAAGATTCTACAATTATACATATACTGATATGTACTTCAGTATCCACCATCGCCAGCATCGTCGTTCTCATCTTCTTGCAAATCACCACCAGTACGTCTATCTTCAACTTCATGTTCATCTTCAACTTCATGTTCATCTAGGGATTCATCTTCTAAATCATCTAGGGACCCATCTTCTAAATCATCTAGGGAATCCTGGAAATACAGCTACAAAAGCAACAAGCTCAGAAATATCCAAGTCCATATTCTGAATTGAGACCAATCAAATTAATCGATTGAAAGCATAACTTCAATTATTACATGTTTAACAAATTTTATTAAGTTGATTCATGAATCCTGATCTAACTATGCTAGAAAGGAAACACAGTAAGACACAATTGAAAGCTAATGAAACAGTAATTGAAAGATACATTGACAACACATTGTGAAAACAAATTCTTTACAGTTACTAGCATATTTCTCTTGACTGCACAATACAACTAAAGTTTACCTCATAAGACTGACAATTCAGAGATGTTAATCAACATATGACACACTAAAAAAGTACATGACTTAAACTTTAGAATGCAATAGGTCTCGAGAATTTAACCCACCTTGACAGTGTTGAGTTCTTCACCGCAAACAACCAAACATCCACCTGGGGTGAATCTAAACTCATACCACAAGTGCACATACTCTTTGCCTCACAAAGTCCCACACCTTAATTTTTGTTTCAAGCAAACCAGAAATCAGTGTATTAAGAAATCCTAACTTCAAAAAGAACCAAGCAAATCACAATGGAAGCAAACACAGACAAGAGCATGACCAGAGAGAAAACCACGCATAATCAAGACAATATTATATAAATATCAGCGGGAAACTACTGAAGTACTTAGCTTATGAACATAAACACAAACATAAAGATTAATCCATATTACAGACTTCACTACAGTAGAAAAAATAAGAGAACAATATGAACACAGAAAAAAAATTGAAACAAAACAACCAAATTTCAGTTGGGTAACTAAAAAATTCAACCCTTCAATGATCATTAAAGTTGAAATTTCAGTTAATATTTCAACATTTAACTAAACCCATACTGAATTTTTTTATTCTAAATTCAGTTGAACAACATGAAATTTTAAATCTTGAATAGTACGTAGAGCTGAAATCGTTAATATTTGTTCCACTTTTTAGCACAAAGCCTAAAAATGAAAGAAAACCCTCAAATCAGTTGAATCTTCATTACATACAAAAATGATACTGATCCTAAACCCTATCCATAGCCATTCAAATCTTGAAAAAATTCAGAATTCTAAGAAGTTTCTGCAAATCGAATAAGGGGTTTTAATGGTATTTGATCAAATCGGAAAAGGTTAGAAATGAATTTTATCTAGAGATCAAAATAAAAAACTTCAAAAACTAGAAACAATTAATCGTTGTTACTTACAGTGAAAACTTTAAGGGTTTTAATAGAAACGATGCTTGGATAAGGTTTCACACAGAAACCTAATCTTAAATGTCTGTGGTGTTTCTCGGTTAACATGAAAAAGAAAAATCCACTAACTTTCTAAACCACAATGTAGATATATAGCAACCCCAAGTCATTATCACAGGAATAACTTAAGTGGTGAAATGGACCTTGAGGTTATTAACCATAAGAAAGAGCTATTTGGGAAAAAATAATCCGAATAAAAAATACTTAATTAAATCAAAAGAAAGAAAAATTATTGCTATGCAATTGAAATCTAGAAATAAAAAAATCTTGATTAATAGTGCTCAGACATCAAATATTGAGAAGGAGAAGATCCAAACTTAGAAACTCTAGACAATAGTGTCGTCATCGGACCTTTTGAATCACTGAAAGAAGTAAAATGCATCAATAAAGAATTTTCAAAGGCAGGAATCAAACACAAATGTTATCCTCAACCTGTAAAATCAAACCCAAAAACTCATCATCATCAGTTAATAATTTTGAAAAACGAAAGATAATACATTAAACGAAAGGGGTTTGGTATATTTTACTTATATCAGGAGAAGAAATCTTCAACCAGCTTGGTGGTGTTCTTTTGTATTCACCCAGATTCAAATCTCAAACAGTCAATACCTTCTCACGCCCATCTGTTACAACCTCCTAATTTCATCACATCGGCACCTCCATTACAGCTATCATAGATAAAACCAACAACTGACATCTTTCCTCTTCGATTCTTCTTCTTCAGATGGTACAAGCCCTTCTCTCATCATAAACTATAAAACACCCAAAAACCCAATATTAAAATCATACCAACACATCAGAAATACAATAAATTTGTAAATAGAAACTACTTTTTATTTTCAGTATACCTGAATGAGTGATTGAGTTCTCTCGACTTCCATGTGAAACAAGAAGTTAGGGTTTAAAGGAATTAAATTTCTGATTAAGTAAAAGCTAGGGTTTGATTAAGAGGCTACGACTTCTTCTCTTCTTGCTGATGAATCTAGGGTTTCTCCTCTTCTTTTTCTTCTTGAAAAGCCCTAATAAATCACACAGAGAAACAAGATGAGAATTATGATATAGGGACACGATTTTTTGTTTGTGTGTTTCCCACTTGTACCTTAACTCAGTTATAGTGTAGTAGAGCAGGACGATCCTTACCTTTGGCACCAATTTAATTGGTCCACTAAGATTTGATGGTTAGTTTCTTTCCATGTGTCAAAAATAAAATTCATTGAACGGTTTTCACGGTTTTAATAATAGGTGGTGCATTTTATGACTTTGTGAGCCATGTGACATCGTTTTATAAGGGTTCAAAGCTTTAGTAAAAATGAGAAATATATCGTGAAAATCGTTATTGACCTTTGACTAAACACAAATCCTAAGAGTGTCTGAGAATGAGAATGAACCGGAAGGATGATAAATGAATTTCAAAAAATAGAAAGTTGACCTTCGACCAGAGTAAATATTGTGATTCAACGGTTTATTTAGAGATCTGTTACAGATATTCCGGGTAATATGAGAGGGGACGAGGTATATTTATCCAATAACGTTCGACCTCACTTAGTTTCTCTTGGATTCAATGGGTTTAATTATATGGTTACCTATTAATACAAACCGAATTTCCATCCACTTCTCTTAGTTTGTTTGTTACCCATCAATTTTACCTATTTCGGTCGCCTCACTCAGATTCAATGGGATTTCATTGGTTTTTCCAGTTATCCTCATTTTAACCGAATGTCTATTGATTTTAGTCAACTTCACTCGTTATTTCACTTAACTTCTCTCAGATTATATCGGTTTCTCCTATTATCCATCATTTTGACCAAGTGCTCGTTGACTTTGGTAATTTCAGTTGGCCTCATTCAATTTCTCTCGGATTCCATCGGTTTCATTGCTGGATTTAGAGTTCTAGTATATATATTCGGACTAATTAGATCGAAAAAGGCATATTTTGGTTCACACAACTAGATATTGACCTCCACTATACATTCCGATCAAACGGATATGGAACAAAGCGGATATTCCGGTTATTGCTAGATTAGGGTTCATATATAGACATTTCGACTAATCAGAGATATGACGAGGCATATTTTGGTCCACACTGCTAGAGAGGCATATAAATAAGAAAATGCAAAGAAGAAGAAACATTAACCTACTTAGTTCTAAAAAAAACCATAATACATTACTCATTCCAGATCTGATGCGACCTAATATCATCCTGATCTGGAATGAGTAATGTATTATGTAAGAAATCTAGGGTTGGATAGATTTTTCTTAGAGTTAATTATATAAGCATATCCAATTAGATCGAATGAATTTTAGAACTGGACGAATTTGTTTTAGAATAAACTTATATAAATTTGTAAGCGTCAAATTAGGTCGAATATATGGATGCAACTAGCTAGGATACTGTAACACCCGCAATTTCTCATGACGCTTACTCATGGACGCGTCATGGCCTGGGTTGAAGCTTCATCCTAAGCTTATAAAGCTTACCCAGATATGCATTGGGGTCTTGATGCCTTGACCTTGAATTATAGTGTTAAGGCCCTATTACGCGTGATGCGTATTCGAGGAGGCATGATAGTGCAAAGGCACTATTATACCGAGCCGAAGTTGCGTAAGTGAGAGCATCATAGTGCTAAGGCACTATTATTCCTTGATGCATGATCCAATGCATCACCGAGCCGAAGTTGCTAAGTTATAACATCATAGTGCTAAGGCACTATTATGCCGTGATGCATGATCCAATGCATCACCGAGCCGAAGTTACGTAAGTGAGAGCATCATAGTGTTAAGGCACTATTATGCCGTGATGCATGATCCAATGCATCACCGAGCCAATGTCGCTATTTGATAAATGCATCATAGTGCTAAGGCACTATTATGCCGTGATGCATTATCGAGAATGCATCACCGAGCCAAGAATGCTTGGCTTTGGCAAGAAATCTTCATTTTCGACATTGCAGTCGATGGATGGCCCTTACCTTTCAAATATTTATTTGTGGAAGTGCAAATAAAACATATATAGAGAGGGAGCTTTGCTTGAATGTGCATGAGCGGTAATGCACATATAAATGTGATGTGGCCTATATGATGAAGCATACTTGATGCTCATCAGCGTGTTTAACTGTAGCTTACCCGAGAATGTTTCGCTTGGCTTTGGCAAGAAATCTTCATTTGCGGTCTTGCAGTCGATAAATGACCCCTACGTTTCTAATATTTGTTTGTAGAAATGCGAATAAAACATATATATGGAGGGAGCTTTATTGGAATGTGCATGAGCGGTAATGCACATATAGATATACGAAGTGGCCAATACGTTGGAGCATACTTGATGCATAAGTATCAATATGTTTGTAGCCTAACCGATGAAGTTTGAATGTGCATGAGGGGTAATACACATGTAGATATGCGAAGTAGCCTATACGTTGGAGCATACTTGATGCATAAGCATTAATATGCTGGTAGCTTAGCCAATGAAGCTTGAAATTATGCGAAAGCATCTTTCGATCGTGCTACGTACTTGATAATGCATATTTGCATAATAAATAGCGATAGTTATGCACAAGCTAGTGCATACCTTGCGAAATCCCTCTGGCCTACACGGACTAGGCTTTGCTTGGCCTTTGTCTTTGCGATGAAGTTGGAATCGAAGTTGGCTTTGCCTTAATAGGCTTAAGTTGCTTGTCCCTTTCGAATCGACCCTATGATGAACTACGGTCATGCTTGATCCCATCAAGGTACGGGTTGGGTACGTAGGCAGCCGCAATGTAATGCATTAAGGTGCAGCACCTTGTCACTCATATCATCTAATTCGAGAGATGATTGCGACATTTGGGTAACTCATATCATCTGGCTCGGCAATGCTAAGCAAGAGATGATTGTTGCCACACTTGATGGGGCAGTTGCAATTCCATTTGATGGATTGTTCATACTTCCTAGAAACCGTTGCCGCATGGAATGGCATGTGCCTGAATGTTGCACCCTTGGAAAGAACAAGATAAGTGCAGGCTCCAGCGCATGGCCGAAGCAGAATTGATGAAGCGAAAGCTTAGGTTTGAAATAGCCTAGGTGTTGGTCCAAGGCATGAGTTAGGCCTGGACAATGATCGAAATTATGCGATGCTTGCCAAAGGAATCCCCCTTAGCTTGTATATCCTTCAACCCTTGGTATAATGAGGGTAAGTTGGAATGGTATGCTAGTTAAAGGCATTCACCATGGGCTTTAATGGCCTTGCACCCTTTGTAGTTCAAGGGTGAGTTGGAACGATATGGAGACTACGGTATGAGTGACTTGCTTGCAAATCATGTTTGAAAGGGAAAATATACCTAGAACGGTATAAATGTAGCTTGAACGACGTGGGAACTACGTCTCGAGTATAATGTTGACAAGGCATGCTTGGAAAGCAAAAATTTACCTGCACTTTCCAGCGAGAAGTTAAGCTATAAGGTCCGGTCACTCTCTTTTAAATCACGCATCGGGGAGTTCTGACCTGCCCAGCGCAACGCGCTGGAGGCGGAATTTTCCGGTCCGTGACAAATACTCTACTTCTTTTAGATTCTATAAGTTTTCTATGGTTATTTATCAACATCACTAAATGTCCATTTACCTCAATCATTTCACATTATATCCGTCAATCGTTGTACATTTATAATCCCTGTGCAATTGTAACACGAAGAGGCCATAGAAGAAATGTGGAACTTAGCAAAATTTACATCTGGTTCACTTAATTTCGTTTGTTATCCGTCAACCTTACCCTATGTCAGTAGACCTTACTCAATTTCTCTCAAAATCTATCGGTTTCTCCCATTATCCATCATTTTGACCGAGTGCCCGTCGACTTTGGGAATTTCGGTTGGCCTCACTCAACTTCTCTCACGGTTTCATTGCTAGGTTTAGAGTTATGGTCTAGATATTCAGACTAATTAGATCGAAAAAGGCATATTTTGGTTCACACAACTAGATATTGACATCCGATATACATTACGATCAACCAGATATGGAACAAAGCGGATTTCACCTGATATTCATTTATCTCACCCGGACTCACTTAATTTCAGACAATATCCATCAAATTTACGGATATCATTCAATTTCACATGTTATCCTTCGATCTAACTCAATTTTATATGTTATAAATTTCACATAATATCCCTTGATGTTGATGCCACAATTTTGTTTGTTGCACAAGAAATTTTAGGGTTCACCCGATCAATTTTCAACGATATCCATCAAATTTACCTGACATCACCCAATTTAACCTGAAATTACTCAACGTCACTTTTGCTTGTTATCCATCAATTTCATCCAAAATTTGGCAAGGTGGCCGATAATAAAGAATTACGAATTGTTCAGGTAAACAATGAAGACGGAGTTTGAGAGAATGAACAATAATTAACGAGATTCTTACATTACATATTGAACATTCGTCCAAAGATTTTTAACTTACAAAAAATTGAAGATTTGTTTGGTTTCTCACATTTCCCCTCAACCTCGCCTAATTTCATACATTATTCATCAATTATTTTTTGCTCAATTTACCTTAACTTCACTCAATTACTTAGTATAATTTAGGTAGCAATCAACAATGCAAAATTGGTCACACAAGACGCTCAATTTCTCGATGACCTTTTCCCCTCACCGAAACCCTAAACCTATCGATGTTCGTCGTATTATCCTTAATAACCTCTTCCCCTAAGTCAGAATCTTCACCGGTACACTAATCCTACCGATGTTTTTCATATTATCCTCGATGACCTTTTCCCCTCACCGGAATTCTAAACCTATCAATGTTCGTCCTATTATCTTAACGACCTTTTTTTTCTAAGTGATAATCTTCATCGAAACCCTAAGTCTACCGATGTTCGTCCTATCATCCTTAATAACTTCTTTCCCTAAGTCATAAATTCACTGGAACCCTAAATCTACCGATGTTCGTCATATTATCCTTAGTTAATGACCTTTTTCCACTAAGTCAAAATCTTCACCGGAACCCTAAACTTACCGATTTTGTTCATATTATATCCTTAATAACCTTTTCCACTAAATCGAAATCTTTACCAGAACTCTATCATCGATAACAATATCCAAATTAATTTATATATATTCTTTGGATTTTTTGTACCGAAGGTTGATGATAAAATTCAATGCACTAGTTCGTTTTAGCACAAAGAGAACCGCACATGCTTCTCATACACTTGTCTCAATCTGTATGAGAATCCAAAATCAAATTTGTACCCTCCATCAAAATCCCATGATCCGTATGACTATTCTTATCCACCGTCCAAAATTTCTATTCAAAACCCTAAATGTTTTTTCCCCTTCATTTTCCTTTTTTTTCTTTCTCTCTCTTTCTCGGTTCACAAGTTGTTGTTGATGGCGATTTTATAAATATAGATCAATTGATTTACTTCTCTTACTGATCTCTTTTACTCCCTCATGTATTCTCAGATCAACAATGATGAATACTTATTCTTGATTTGAAATATTAGGTTTCAAAGTTATGAGTTTGTTTTATTTTCTTCAACTTATATCAAATTTGAAGTTAGGGCTTGTACAAATCTTTGTTAGAATTAGAGATTTTGGAGTCAGGGTTTCTTCAAATCTCTTTTAAAATTAGAGATTTTGGAGTTAAGATTTCTACAAATCTCCGTTAAAATTATAGAATTTAGAGTTATAATTTTTACAAATCTCCGAAATCTCTTCTTCTTTTTCTGTTTTCTGCATATCTCTGTGGGTTTGGTACAAATACTTTGCTGTGAAATTTTGGATGTTTCTGTACCAAGTTAGAGTTAGGGTTTAAGTTTTTTTTTTTCAATTTTTTATGTCGATGATAGAGACAATTGTGTTCAATTTGGGGTTTATTTTCCTAAGAACTTACGGTTTTGATTTTTTTGTTGCTCAGAAATGGTATTTGTGCTCAAAGGCTTAAACCTGACTTTTGTTGTTTTTTCGGTCAAAACTCCAACTTCATTTCCTTTTCCAGTATCTACACCACCAAATTCATCCTTTTCAGCATCACATCTCCAGTTATTAACCCATCAAAATCCTCCCCTGCACCATTACTTATTCACATGCACCAAAGTCCTAATCACCTTCACTGGCACCCGTTTTGAACCCAAGTCTAAATCACCTTCACTAGCACCAATTGGATTCCATAAGTTGATCTGTAATATGATACTTCTTCTGTTTTTTTAAGATGTAGATCTAATCTTCATAGACGATTAAGTTTTGGACCTGTTTGATCATGAGAAAGGGAATAAAGTGGCTGATACTGTATGAGGTTTGTTATATCTACTGATTTTGTTTTCATGTATGTATTCCTTTTTCTGGTGATAGTTTTTTTTTAATGACCAAAAAAGGTGTCGGCCACTTCATTAGATAGAAATTTTCTGGCATAAATTTTTTCTGCTCCTCAATTTGGGTTGAGTTTTTGATTTGGGTGTTGATGTTACAGGGGATATTTGAGTTTTCTGAAGTGGGTTTTGTAAATATATGTGAAATTTCCTTTCTTTGAAGGGATTTAATATTTGGGTTCTGTATGTGGGTGTTGTATAAGAGTCTCAATTTTGGGGAAATCTTGAAGTTTTTTTGTGATTTTTAAAAGAAGTTTGATTGTTGAAAATGAATATTTGTCGAAGTAGTGCATTTGTATGATGAGTTGATGTTTTGGGTTTTGTGACCACATATTATTGTTATGTTCGTCTTTAAAAGTAAAGGGGGAAATATCAATGTAAAATCCAATGCGTTTCTTTCCTCAGCAGCCAATAAGCACTGGAACCCTTGGGTGCACTGCAGATCTAGGAACATATGGTTAAAGAGATGTGTTTAGCAGGAGGTACACTTTTTCTACATTTTTTTATCTTGCTCAGTTCCTTTTAAACCCAGCATCCTCCATGTCCATGATATTAGTCCCATTTGATCAAGACTATATTATCTAGTATTAGCACTTCGATCAAGACCATATTTGTGTTATCCTATTTTGTTTTCCATGTCCATGATATTAGTCATGTTGTTTTTTGGGGTCTGCAACTCTGCTTAAGATTTTCTTATGGATTTTCCCTAATTGTTCTAGGTCTGATGCACCATCAGTCTCAGACATCATGTTTGCAGGTGTGCTTTATTACAAAATTCTTAAAACATACTCCTCCTGATACGATGCATTTGCTTTTAATTATTAATACACTATGTTGCATTTGTTGGATTTAAGCCAATTCATCCTCTTTTAGCCTGCTCCTTTATGATTTGAAACTCTCCTACTTATTTGGATGTTCTCTTTTGCTATGATTTGAAACTCTCCTACTTATTTGGATGTTCTCTTTTGCTATGATTTGAAACTCCCATTGTGTATGACCCCTGTAGTTGTGTGCCACAATCCCATAACAGCTACAAACCCCCGATTGTGCATTACCCCTATTGATGCACCACAATCCCATAACTTTAAGTTTGTGACTTGAATGTACGAGGAACATGGAGCTGGCACTTTAGTCAAAGTTGAATGTACCAGTTCAGTTTAGTAGAACATCCCAACAAGTCACTCATTTGGAAGCTCTTGTGTCAATTTCTTCAGTTCAGGAAAGGTTCAAATAAACTGAGTTCTTTATCCAGCAAGTATGGAAAACAAGTTCTTATCGATAAAAGAAAAGCTTGAAACTTTTTTAGCTGATGGCATTGTACGATTTTATCGTATATTTTTAATAAACTTTAACTGGAAAATCCGCATGCAGGTGAAACCTAACTTGCAGGCTGGTGCTTTCGAGATAGTTGATGGGATAATATAAGGAAGTTATGACTTGAAGAGCATGAGAAAAACAGCTTCTGTTGCTTCAAGGGACATAAAGAGAGATGCATCACAAAGACCAACATTGACTCAAGTTTTAGAAATACATAAAGTGGCATACAATTTTCAGCTTTCCTATGTATCACCTGCAGGTAGTGACCAACTTTAGTATTTCCTTTTTTCTCATCTTTTTATGGTTACAACATCAAAGCCACAAACCCCTCGCGGTGCACACATATTAACCCGAGCTGTGGTTTCCTGTCGGAGAATAACAATGATCACCCCAACTTCACAACTACAAAGTCTCAGCTACATTGAGGTTTGCGTCATATAATATTTCGTCATTTTTGTAGTGAATATCATGCGGCTCCGACATTTCATATAGGTACTTATTGAGTTACAGTGATCTAGATTTCCGCTCTTATTATTGCAGGATGTTGGACCAAGGATTGCCACTTGAGACATATGATTGGTACCTCGACCTGCGACGTTATGGGACTGTGAAGCACTCAGGCTTTGGTTTAGGTTTTGAGCGTATGGTGCTTTTTACCACTGGCCTTGACAATATTCGTGACGTAATTCCTTTCCCTAGATATCCAGGAAAGGTCGATCTTTGACGTGTTTTCCCCTCACATATTTGACCATAAATGTTTACTGAAATTTCCTTGGATTTGGTTAGAAAGAATCATAGTAACTAGATATTCTTGATGATTTTATTTTTCCTTTTTGAAATTATACTCATAGTGAGCATTTTGAGCTGTGTAAACCCTCAGCCGAATTAAGGATTTTTTCCTCATGTGATTCTTATAAATATTCAAATTTCCTGTAAACTTTACTGCAATCCAGCTTTTAGGTCGTACAAGTTTCAAAGAACTCTGTATTTGTCTATGCTTGATCTTTTTTTCGAGCATTTTGAAATCCTCAATTTCAAGTGACTACATAAACGAGTCAATGAACAACAGGGGGGTGAAAATTATGCTTCTGCTCCATACAAGAGCAGTCAGAATTAAGACCACGATTCACGAATGACCTTCTCTAATTCCTGCATAACCATCCATACAAGAGCCATCATTGTTCAATTTATAGAAGTCATTCATGGGTTAATTCCAGGGAGCAAAACTTCGAAAAAAGTTGTATTGAAAGATAAAATAGAACTGATAAACACACTGAAACAAAAAAAAAAGTTATAACCAAATTATAGTCAATTTAGTCTCACGTTAATTTATTTTTTTCAATTTTTGCATCCAAACATTTGCTCATAGTGAATCAAAACATTGATTTGAACGAGTTTTCATGTTTTCATTAAACAAATCCTAATAAGATTGTTGGATTAATACTAAGATCTCATATGTCTACTTCAAAAACTGACTTCTCTTTTGAAATGGTGGTGGCGGCTTAAACTTAGTTGCTGGGAGAGGTTTTACATAAGTAATTCATTTTTTGGTTGCTACGAATATGTGCCTAAAAGTAAAAAGCTACACGAGCACTTTTCTAGATGCTATATAGATTACTTGAAAAAAGGATCCAGCGATCAAACACATCTGGCCATGGTTAAAAATTAGTTGACACAGCTTTAAAGCAGCCCAACTATTTGGCAGTTGCAAGTTTTATAGCTTAAACCCGTAAAACGACTAAAATATTGGGCTCTTGCTAACATTTAGAGCAACCAATTAATTTTCTGTTGCTACGAGTATGTGCCTCAAAGTAAAGAGCTACATGGGAACTTTTCTAGTACTTGAAAAAAGGATATAGCGATCAAACATATCTGGCCATGGCTAAAAATTAGTAGACACAGCTTTAAAGCATCCCAACTATTTGGATGTTGCAAGTTTTGTAGCTTAAACTCTTAAAGCGACTAAAATATTGGGCTCTTGCTAACATTTAGAGCAACCAATTTATTTTGTTGTTGCTACGAGTCTGTGCCTCAAAGTAAATAGCTAGCTGATCACTTTTTTTAGCTGCTATAAATTACTTGAACAAAGGATCTAGCGATTAAAGACATTTTTTCGTGGCTAAATAAAAGTAGACACAGGTTTATAGCCGCCAAAATTTCTGGCAGTTACAATTTTGGATGCTTGAACTCTTAAAGCGACTAAGATTCTGAGCTCTTGCTACGATTTCGGTCGCTTAAACCCGTTTTTCTTGTAGTGTAGAACTACTCAGGCAATTCCATGGATACAAAGGGGGGGCATATATAACTTACGAGTTGACATTGGATTTAATCAATAAATTGCTAATATGCTGACAACATATAATGTATCTGTTTATGCCAAAATTCTCATTAGCAAAAACAACCAATAATTCGTCAAAAGATCTAGATTAAAATCCTTACCATACATTTTATTATACTACATCACCTTAATATTCAAATTAAAACGTACAAGAACATCAATAATGAAGAAGCTTCAAGAATCACAATCCACCAAATTGGACATTCCATTAAAATTATCACTATCAACTTCATGATCTTTACAAGTATGGAAAAAAAGTGTATTCGTACATCAATAATTTTATACTACATCACTCTATAAATACATACCTAATAGCTTTTCTTTACTTCCAGTATTTTTCCTTCGTCTTTTTCTCTTCCAAATTTTCTGACCCTCTCTCTGTGGAATGTACTTCTCTATTTATAGCTTGTTCAATGGGTCCCTTTCTTTTTCCTTGCTATCTATCTTTAACGTTTGATGAGTCATGTTTTCCCAATCTTGTCTGTCAATTTATTGATTATCGTTCCACTGTATTCTTTTGTTCCGATACCTTTTGTCCCGTTACTTCTTTGCGTTATCTATATTTTATGATTATCTTTGGATCAGGATGATCGTGCGGTTGACATGCAGCTTCTTTCTTATGCATTGTCATGCTTTCGCCTTTTTGGCCCGTTACCTTGTACTATTGACACGTGCTCTTCGTACTTTATGAGTCATCTTCTTCCTGATCCTCAGTATCAGCTATGCAGTTAAAGTAATTTAAGCAATTAATGCTTTCACTTTTCCGCTCTATGCGCATTTTTTGCTCCTGCTTTTCACGTTCCATTTGCATTTAATGCTTTCTGTTTCGATCAAAGTACTAACACTTTCCCGATCGTACGTGTCAATCATGCAGCGGTATTTTCAGTCTTTTACATCTGTCATCCACTCAAAATTTTATAAGGTTTGATTGTGTGTTTCTCGTTCTTTTATAAATCTCTGCTTCTTTGCCTAATCGTTTGACACGTGCTATCTTGACTTTTATTTCCTAACAACTTGCCCCTTCTTCTTCTTTTTTCAAAATTTTTAAAGGTTGATCCTGAGTTTTGAAAAAAGTAGAAGAACAATAGTCACTCTTTATCTATCATAATTTTTTTTCGCACGTTATCCGGGATTTTCTGTTAGCAGTAACTTCTATTATCACATTTGTGTCAGTTAACATTTTTCAAGAAAATCAAATCTTTGCCTCAATTAACACCTTTTCCATTTTTGACGGTTCGTTTACCCCTCCCTCTTAAATAGGATTCAGACTTTTCTTCTTCTGTTTTTTTCTTCTTAAAGTTGCAGCTCTTCCTCTTCCTTAAACTTTTCAAATATTCTTATTATTTCTCTGTTATTCTCTCATCTTCCAACGATTCAGGAATTTTTTGCATCAATCATATTTGCTCTACTCTCGATCAAGAAATTTTTTCCCCTATTTCTTCATGTAAGTGATTTTCTAATCCTTTTGTACCTATTTTGTTTGGTGTTTGACCATGATGAATATTGACTTTATGAAAATAGGGATGATTGAAATGGTGATTGTTTATGATTTTCTTCCCTAATTGCTTCTTGAATTTTTTGATTCCTTTATGCATTGATTCCTCTCTGTCTTTTTCACAGATAAAAGATACATTTTCACTATGTCTTCGAGAACTCAAAATATTGCTTCTGAGATTAATTCTCAACATGATGATCATCCAGAAGTAAGGAGATCTTCTCGGAGTAATGCAACTAGATATGCCCCAACTCGGTATACTCATGATACTGCATCTGAGCCTTCTGTGGCCGTTAATGTTGCCCCCAGGAGTAAACGTGGACATGCTAGTTGTAGCTATAAATCAATGAATATTAAAGAGTTCAAAGCAAAACATCATCTCGAGGGCTTCAGAATTTCTCTTTATGGTGGAGATAAAGATGTAATGACTCTGGGAGCAGCCGAAAGTTTTAAGTATTCAACCAATAGTTTACTGATCTCTGCTGGTGCATTGGAGGCTGGGCTTCGTCTTCCCCTATATCAGCGGGATCATCCCTATCAGTTCGAGGTTCTTGCATCCCGCTGCAATGCTCCTCATGGTTTAGCTCGGTCCGCTATCCAGTATAACGGAAATTGGTGGCGGATACTTGATGAATGCATCCTCCGGAGTGAAGGAAGAACTAACCTTACCTGTTATACTCCAGACACCACAGAGCAACAACATTACACGGTTGAAAATTTTCATTCCACCTATACGGATAGTGTTTCCGTGAGAAATTTTGTGAAGTGGAGTGTTAGTCCTCTTCGCAAGTGCAGTTCGGGATTTCCATTGTTGCGCGAAATTGACGATCCAAGCTCAAGTATGTTCCGGGGAGTGGAGAAAGAGTCCGATTGGAACAAGAAGAAAGAATCCGATTGGATCATGACTATAGGTGGTACCAGACCACTAGTGATCGAAGGTCCTTGGGTATTTGGTCATATTTCCAAGGATGAAGTTCAAGATGTTCGTGGGCATTTCCCCAATTACTGTCCCTGGAAATTAAATTTCAGTGATTATAAATTCGATTTTGAGGTTCGCACGACTCTTTTTTTTTTTTTTTACCAAGTTTGAACTTTGTGCTACATGTTGATCCATCTACTGAGCCCCAGATTGAAGCACCACTAGCACGCCCAATGCCCATCGTGCAGATTAATGAGGGCAGGCAAAAAACTGATAAGGTGGAAATAGTTGAGGGTCAAGAAATGCTTCTCTCACTCCCTCTGATAGAGAAGAAGGTGAGATTAGAGATTCTCTCATCCGATGCAGCAACATTGAGGATGAGGGAACCTTAGTTTCAAGATCTTATACTGAGGGTGCGGACCAAACGATATCGGGACAGCCCGATGCCGTTGCAGAACGTTCCGTTGAAGCTTCTGATCCAGTTGCATCAGCAGCGGACCAAGCTATATCGGGACAACCCGATGTTGTTGCGGGACGGTCCGCTGAAGCTTCTGGGCAAATTGCATTGGGAGCGGAACGGGATATATCGGACAGTTCGATGTTGTTGCGGGACGGTCCGCTGAAGATTCTTGTCAAGCTGCATCGGGAGTGTCCGATACTATTAAGGGTCATCCCGCTGCTACTGCAAGGGAGATCATATTGGCAGAACCCGTTGTTGGCTCCGAAGCTGCTCCTATTAAGGCTATACCGATAAATTTTTATCAGGCCTTGTCTCCACTTCCCTTTAACTTTGAGATTGAAGTGGTCTCTTCCGAAGAGGGTATGATGACAACTGATAATCAACCAACTGTGGAAAGAGATGTTGAAGGAGGAGATGCTAATGATGAAAATATTGAGAATGTCGCCCCTAGTACTTCAACCACAGAGATCCCAACCGTTCATCCCGAAGAGGATATTCCCGCATCCATCTGCGAAGCAAATGCACCTTCCGGGATATTAGCAACGGTTTTTCCCCATCCCAATGCTGATGTGCCCAATGCTGATGTGCCCAATGCAGAGTCTTCAGATTTGCAAGGAAGGAGGGTGACAAAAGGATTAAACCTTTTAGGCGATGAGAATGAAGCCTACAAGTGGTTCTTAGCAAAGGGGCTACTGAATACTGCAGCTTGTCCAAAGATATAGAAATCCGATAGTGGTTCCATGTCTAGGCTGCGGAGTTCACTGGGAACTATCTCTCTGGAGGATACAAGGGAAGCTTGGTATGATAGCGAGTTCGCTGAACAGACATTTCCGCTGAACCCTCCTCCTTCTTTGGATCAAGATCTAGCTTTTACAGAGGGTCCGCGGTATTCATATCCACAACAAGCTCTAGCTCAGGTATGGATGTTCATTAGAACTTTTGATTTGTTTCATTTTTTCTTCCCATACTCATGACTTTAATTTCACAGCTTAAGCATAGCTCCGATTGTTTGTTTGCTGCGTTCAAATTTTACAAAGTTCGGGCTATTATGATGGAGTTCGTATATAAGAATGAAACTGAGAAAGTGCAGCGTGAAAATGCCAATCTGCAACAACAAAATGAAAAACTCCAACAACAGAATGATGATCTCCAACAACAACTAAAGAATCAAAATCTTTTGAATCAAGGTATATTTTCTCACTCTTTTTTTTTTACACACATGCTTTGGGATCAGCTGGGGATTCCGAACTTGTATTTAGGATGGAGCGTAGGATGACTCAGTTGAATGATCATGCGAGAGAGATTAATAGGAAAATGGGGGTTTTTAGATCAGAGTTAAAAAGATTATCCGATAGTCTTGATCTGGCCACCTGGAGACGCACTAGAGCAGAATCAAAATATCAGCAAGCTATGGAAACTTTGGTTGTTAAAGAGGCCGAGTTTAAATCCCTCGCTGGAGGTATATCCTTGGGTTATATATTTTTATATATAAAATTTCTTATAGTATTTAATTATGGCTCTGTTCGATAGGCCTTGAAAAGAAACTTAATGAAGCAACTGCTCGGGCTGTGAAAGAGGAAAGAGATGTTGCTATTAAAAATGGGAGAATTGAAAAGATGAATAAGCAAACGGAAGAACATTCTTCTAAAGTGCAAGCATTGCAAGGTGAAATAACTCTTTACGCAACCAGAGCTAGAGATGCTCAATCCCGAATTAGTGTATTGGGAAGCAAAGTTATATCATGTGAAAACATGCTTATGGATGAAAAAGTAAAAAATGACAATCTATCAAGAGAATTGAGTATTGAAAAAGATCAGAGATCCCGTTTGGATGAGCAAGTAAAAGATTGTCAGCGAAAAATTCGAGAACTTCAATTAGATATTGAATATGGATGTGCTTATACAACGTGGGTGAGACAAGATGCAAAAGCAAAAATTGCAATGTCATTCAACACTGCTTTGGATCGTGCACAAGCTGACATCACTATACTCAATAGTCGGGCTCCTGTTCCGAAGGTTCCTCCGCATCCATCCAGAGGCAACATTCCCGATGCTTGATGATATCTGATTTTCTTTTCTGTGTAACTTGTATTCCGGTAGATTGATTCGTAACTTGTAACTTGTAATTTGGGACGTTAGCTGGTAACTTTGAGTTAGAATCTACCTTTGATACCCATTTGAACAATGTTATTCCTGCATAAAAAATAACATATTTGTATGAAAGCATTCGGTTGATCAAATTGTTTCATGAGTACATTGCATCAAAGTATTTATACCTCAAAACATGTAATTCGGGAACCCAACACATACGAGTCATACCCGGGCCATGAGTAAGCTACAAGGTTAGTCCCAAACGTACCCTGAAAACGATAACCATTGATTATATCATTAGGTATCCCTTCTTTATAAGAATATCGTACTTATGGAAATTCTTTAAGGGTGTATACATACCTAAATTTTTATCTGCTTGAGTTACGATTGTTTCGCTAATCGCAAGCGTTCTCCAGAATAAGATGTTCATGGAGTAATTAATATTTTCATGTCAGGCATCTCTTTATCAGGAAATTCCATTGTCAAATGTGTTAATAATCAAGGATTTGCAAGAGAAAGAGCATTATTTATGCTTTACCTAACATGAATGGAATGTACTTTCGTAATTGCATTATCGATCAAGGATAATATAGCTTTAAATATTGTGCATTCCATGGGTGTTGCAAAAACTCGCCATGCATGTTTCGCAGAAATAAGATCCTTGTTCTGCTGGTGCTTGTATTGTGTACGGACCATCCCAAGTTGGTGCGAACTTGCCTGCATTTTTATCCCGATGGTACTCCAAAATCTGACGCAAGACATATTGTCCTTGAACAAAGTTTCGTAACTTGACTTTCTTATGATAGTCCCGTGCCAAAGTTCGTTGATAATTCTCCATCTTTTGGAGTGCCACCTCTCTTTTTTCTTCCAAGTCATCTAATTTTTGTAACATTAAATCTGAATTTAGATTTATCTCCCATGCTTCTATTCTAGTTGTGGGTAAAATGACTTCTGTTGGTATAACCGCCTCCGTTCCATAAGTGAGTAGGAACGGTGATTCTCCAGTGGATTCTTTTCTTGTGGTGCGGTATGCCCATAATGTATTATGAAGTTGTTCACACCATTGTTTGTAGTGCCCATCCAATGTTTTCTTTAAATTTGTTGCAATTGTTTTATTTGTAGCTTCGGCCTGTCCGTTACTCTGAGGATAAAACGGCGTGGACTTATGTTTCTGAATATTGAAAGATTCAAATAACATATCAATAGTTTTTTCTTGAAATTGTTTCCGTTATCAGAAACTATGGCTGCCGGAATCCAAAATCTACAGATGATATTTTCGAATAAGAATGTGAATACATCCGAATCCCTGATGTGGGATAATGCTTTGGCTTCTACCCACTTAGTAAAATAATCAGTGGCCATAATTAAGTATTTCCTCTTCTTGGTTCCCTCAGCTAACGGACCTACAATTTCCACCCCCCATTTTGCAAACGGCCATGGACTGAGTACAAGATTAAGTTCTGTAGCAGGTGCTTTGATTCTTTTGGCGAAACGTTGGCAGTCTTCGCATCTTCGTACCATGTTTTCGGAATCCTTGAGCATGGATATCCAATAATAACCTTGCATTTTGGCTTTCAATGCGAGTGAGCGTCTTTCCACTGTGATTTCCTGCATCTCCATATTGTATTTCTTTAAGTATGTGTAATCCCCCCTTATGTGACAGGCATCAAAACGATGGTCCTAAAAAGGACTTGCGGTACAAGATTCCATCCCGCAACTGGTAATTGCCAGATTTCAGTTGAATTTTCCTTGCTTCTTTAAAATTGGTGGGTAATATTCTATCTTGTAAATATTGGCGAATTGGGATCCTCCAATCTTGTACGTTTAACTCATCATCTGCTTGTTGAGGCATATGTGCGGTGTTTTGTATTGCTGGATCATCAATGTCTTCGGTTACACCTTCTTCGATGTTATCAGCTGTCTTTAACTTTATGGATGGTTCATATATTCGTCCGACTTTTATGGTTGTAACATTGGGATCACTTATCATTAATGAAATGAATACTAGTGCGTCAGCATGTCGATTCTTGTCTCGGGATAAATGCCGAAAAACTATACTTGGAATACGATTTGTTAGGGTTTGCACAAGATTTTTGCACTCTGTCAAATCTTCATCGAGTGTTTGGTATCTTAATTAGATCTGTCGAATTATCAACTGTGAATCGCTTGTGAGCCGGACATTGCTGATTCCTAACTCAATGATGAGCTTGAGAGCATGAACCACAGCTTCATATTCTACTATATTATTTGTATGCTCATCAAACTCGAGTCGAAATGAATGTATCATCCGTTCACCCATGGGTGCAATAATTACAATGCCAATTCCCACACCTTCCTTATTCGGGACCCATCAACAAAGACTTCCCACCTTTGTGAATTTGCAGAGCTCAAAATATCATGTGGATCCTCTTCTTCACATCCTGGCAATCCTTTAATACAAATGTACAATAAAAAGTGAATAATCAAAGTGATAAAAATTTTAATGATAAAAACTGTGATTAATTTTTTTTTTTTACGTCTATCGGACCTTGGATTTCATAATCTTCCTCAATCGGGAAGTCCGCAAGGAAATCTGCCAAAACTTGAGATTTTTGCGCAGTTTGCAACTCAAAAATGATGTTGAATTTCTTTATCTGTGCGTTCCTTTTTGCGATTCTTCCAACTTTCCCGGTGTTCTTCAATACTGATTCTAATGGTGCTTTGCTCGGAACACGCACGTAATGTGTGAGAAAGTAGGTACGTAATTTTTGGGTAGCAAAAACCAATGACAAAATGAGTTGCTCAATTTTGGTGTAATTTCTTTCTGCTGAATTCATGGTCTTGCTAATGTAATATACAGGTTTCTCCATTTTTTCATTCGTACGTACCAACACTGCACTTATTGCATCCTCCGTTGCCGCAATGTACAAAGTCAATATTTCTTCAGGTTCTGGCTTCTGCAACACTGGCAATGTGGCAAGATGCATCTTTATGTTTTGAAAAGCTTGATCACATTTTTCAGTCCAGTCAAATTTATTTTTCTTTTTGAGTATATCAAAAAATGGTTTACATCTTTCTGAAGATCTGGCAGTGAACCGACTGAGAGCAGCCAAACATCCATTCAATTTCTGTACAGTTTTAATGCTCTTTGGGGATGGCATGTTCGTTATTGCTTGAATTTTTGCAGGATCAACTTCAATTCCATTCTTTGTAACCAAGTATCCCAAAAAACGTCCCGATGTCACACCAAAAATGCATTTTTCTGGATTGACTTTCATTTTATATTTCCGTAATGCACCAAATATTTCAGTGAGATCATGTAGATGATCCGCATATAATTTACTCTTTACCAGCATGTCGTCAACATAGACTTCTAAAATTCGCCCAATCCAAGGCTTGAATATTGCGTCAACCAGGCGTTGATATGTTGCTCCTGGATTTCGTAATCCAAATGGCATCCTGGTATAATAATACAACCCCCGCGGGGTGAAGAATGCAGTATGTTCTTGATCCATCTCCGCAAGTGCAATCTGGTTGTATCCCGATTGGCCGTCCATAAAGGACAATGCTTCATGGCCTCGCACGACATCCACTGGCTGATTGATATTGGGAAGTGGATAACTATCATTTGGGCATGCCTTGTTTAAATTGGTGAAGTATATACAAATTCTTACTCCTCCGTTCTTCTTTGGAACGATCACCATATTGGAAATCCATGTCGGGTATCGTACCTCACGAATGAATCCTGCATTTAATAGTTTTGTTAATTCTTTTTCCACATGATCGTGATATTCTGGAGCGACCTTGCGTATCTGTTGCCGAAATGGTATTGCATCGGGTCGTATTCGTAATTCATGTTGTACAATACTTGGGTTTATCCCCGGCATGCCCTCCATTTTCCATGCGAATACGTCCACAAAATCATGAAGAAGCTTGATCAAATTTTGCTCCGTATCGGCCTTCATCAGCGTTCCAATTTGCACCTGCTTGGGAAATTCCGTAGTGCCAATATTTATAATTTTGGTTTCTTCTATAGAAGTGAAAACAGGTTTGGGAACTCCGATAGATGTTGGAGTTCCTTTTAATTGCTATGATGGCAGTCCTTCAGATTGTTGGTTTGATGAAT
>JAJJMC010010614.1:8349429-8403135 GCA_023531435.1 Papaver californicum | reverse complement strand
TCCTTGATTTTTGCTGCTCTCCCCTATTTCATTTGTAATTTTTGGTCCGATACTCTGTTTTAAGTATCGATCTGTTTCCTCTTCTTTTGCTTTTGCCTTGCGGTCTTTTTTCTTATCCCGCTGTTGTTGTTCCCGCTCCTCATTCATCCGTACTTCCGCCAAATACACAATTTAGCATCGTCTGCAATCTCCTCTTATCTCTATTTCCCCTTGTGGTGTTGGAAATCGCAAGTATTGGTGATAAGTTGAGATGACACCTTTCAACTGGTGTACCCATCGTCTTCCGATAATTGCATTGTATGGGGATGGAGCATCCACAACACTGAACCTTGTCAAAATGTTTATCGGTCCAACAGAGACTTCCAAATCAATTTCTTCCTTTGGTCGTGAAGCTATTCCGGTGAATCCATAGATTACATGATGAGATGGAATTAATTGATCTTCATTGAGTCCCATTTTACAAAATGTATCATAAAACATGACATTCAAAAAAACTTCCCCCATCCAGAAGAATTTTCTTGACATTCCATCCGGACATCGGTAAAGTAAGGACTAGAGGGTCATTATGTATTTCAATTTCTTGATCCACCTCTCTCGCTGAGAAAGTCAAGGGGGATGCCATCTAGTCTTCCCATGATTCTGTTATCCTTCTTGATACTTTAAAAATTTCATGATCTCGGATCCTCTTACATAATATTTTGTCGATCGCAGCATTCACACTTGTATCTCTTTTTTCAGAAAAAGAAATCATATTGATTGTTTGTTTGTTGTATGGGATAAAAACTGACTTCCCTTTATCAGATCTTGTTGTTGGTTCGGATGCTTGAATAAATTATTTCAACTCTCCAGCATCAACCATCCTTTGTACCAGAATAATGAAATTTCTACATTGATCTGTTGTATGCCCTTTATAACAATGATACTCACAGTAGTCCTTTGATTTTTGCATAAACTCCGGTTGTCGCTCTTTTGAAAGCGGCCATGGAAAGTCTGGTTTATTGTTTATGATTTTGAAAAGTTCAGAATATGAAAAGTTAATTTTTGTAAACACTCTTTCTTGAAATTGCTGAATGAACTTTTTGTTATCCCCTATTCGTGGGCGCTTTGATTCGTTAGCTTCAGCTTTATTAGAAAAAATTTTCTTTGGCTCTGGTGATGTTTCAATTGAATTTGTTCTTTTTGTACTACCTTGCTGTCGTGAGGTTATCCTTGGACATTGTTCTTGAACGTCTTGCAGCCTTGCACATGTTTCTATTATTTCTCTAAGTTGCCCCTCATTTTTTGGGTTATTGCGATGAATGTCAATAAAAAGCTGGCATCTTCGGTCTGATATTCCCCACTTGTAATGATTAACTGCAGCATTTGACTCAACATTTCCAATCGCCTGGCAAATTGCATGCCATCGGGCTGTATAATCTTGAATTGATTATTCTAGCCATGAAGCAAGTGAATATAACCTATCTATCCCCGAATCGACGGGTTTGTTATACATGTAGGCCTCGAGGTATTTCCGAACTAATTGCGCATATGATTGAATGGAATTATCTTGCAATTTGTCATACCATGCTAATGCCGAATCTTTCAAACTTGAAGGGAAACACCGGCACATTATAGCATCATTTCGGTCCCAACGTGACATCACCCGATTGTAATACTTCAAATGCGAAGTCGGGTCCCTTGTCCCATCGTAACATTCAAACGTCGGAATATTGTATTCTCGAGGCAATTGTGCACATGCTAAATGTGGACCAATGGTGTCCGCTTGGCTTCCTTTAATACTTCTTCTATTCTCCCTCCTTCTTTATTCTTCAAATTTTTTATTTCATCCTTCATTTGTTCCATTGCTTCAAAACACATTTGCCATTGTGTACGTTGTATCTCCTGTCCTTCCCGCTGCATCCTTGCTCGAGATGATGATCCCGCTAATACTATTCTTTGATCACGGTTGTTCCTTACACTTTTGGGTGTTTGTCTACCAGAAGTTACTTCTTGATCTCGTGGTCTTGTTACAGCTGGTCTCTGCCCACGTTGAATGGTATCCTTTAATGCTTGAATTTCCCTGGTCAGAAATGCAATTCGATCAGTACAGGCTCTTTGTTCCCTCCGCATCTCATTCATTTCCTCCATCAAATTTTGTAAGTAATTTACATTATTTCGAGTATCCTCCTTACGTGGAGAATGATTTTGGGCTATAGTATTTGATGCATATTCTTGAAAAGGTGAATGGTTTCCTGAATCACTCTGTTGAACCTCTGTCTCACTCTCTTCTTCTCTTTGGTGATAACTTCCACTTGTGTTACTTTCTTGATTTCCAGAATTTGCTTCTTTTGACATATCTTCTTCTGGCTTGTTTTCCCTTGGTTGTTTCTTTTCTTTTTTGGATGTTTTTGTGATAATAGCTTTAAAAATTTATTCATATAATTTCAACAAGATAATTGATCAAAGAAACAAATAAAAACAAATTTATGGATCTCCTAATTCTTTGAAATCTAACTATATTTTTGGTGGAGAGAAAAACAATTTCTATCATAACACTTTTTCAATCTTAAAATTTACACGCAAAATAAAAGAAATCAGTTATTAAGACAAATTCATTCAGACTCAAGATTCCCAAGTTTCATCGAAATTCAACTTTAACTTTAAAAATCATACAAAGAATTTCTTGCAATAACACTCTTCTATTAATAAAAATTCATTCAAGCCAAAAATTTCATCATTTCACCTTAATGAAAATCTTCCATATGATTACTAATCTCCTGGTACTAAATTTCTCTACTTTTAAATACAAAAAATAACAAAAAACACCATTTTTCTACGACAGGTAGGATAAATCCTTTGACACTGTCCCTGTTTCTAGCGCCAAATTGTTTATGCCAAAATTCTCATTAGCAAAAACAACCAATGATTCGTCAAAAGATCTAGATTAAAATCCTTACCATACATTTTATTACACTACATCACCTTAATATTCAAATTAAAACGTACAAGCACATCAATCATGAAGAAGCTTCAAGAATCACAATCCACCAAATTGGACATTCCATTAAAATAATCACTATCAAATTCATGATCTTTACAAGTATGGAAAAAAAGTGTATTTATACATCAATAATTTTATACTACATCACTCTGTAAATACATACCTAATAGCTTTTCTTTACTTCTAGTATTTTTCCTTCGTCTTTTTCTCTTCCAAATTTTCTGACCCTCTCTCTGTGGAATATACTTCTCTATTTATAGCTTGTTCAATGGGTCCCTTTCTTTTTCTTTTCTATCTATCTTTTACGTTTGATGAGTCATGTTTTCCCGATCTTGTCTGTCAATTTATTGATTATCGTTCCACTGTATTCTTTTGGTCCGATACCTTTTGTCCCGTTACTTCCTTGCGTTCTCTATATTTTATGATTATCTTTGGATCAGGATGATCGTGCGGTTGACAGGCAGCTTCTTTCTTATGCATTGTCATGCTTTCGCCTTTTTGGCTCGTTACCTTGTACTATTGACACGTGCTCTTCGTACTTTATGAGTCATCTTCTTCCCGATCCTCAGTGTCAGCTATGCAGTTAAGTAATTTAAGCAATTAATGCTTTCACTTTTCCGCTCTATGCGCATTTATTGCTCCTGCTTTTCCCGTTCCATTTGCATTTAATGCTTTCTGTTTCGATCAGAGTATTAACACTTTCTCGATCTTATGCGTCGATCATGCAGCAATATTTTCAGTCTTTTACATCTGTCATCCACTCGAACTTTTATAAGGTTTGATTGTATGTTTTTCACTTTTTTATAAATCGCTACTTCTTTGCCTAATCGTTTGACACGTGCTATCTTGTCTTTTATTTCCTAACATTATCTATAACATTACTTCGACTTTTAGCCGAATGATGATTCATGTTAGCTAGGGACATATTTTGATGAATTAGTCTAATAGTAGATCGATGGCTTTGCGTTATTACCATAACTTTGGAGTCGCTTGATTAACGGCATACATATCCGAACAAAAATCATACAAGCTAGCAAAGATGTTTATAACGACGCGCGATCGATGTGGCATAACATGTATTATGAGCATGAGTCAATGATTAAATGGATTTATGTTTAAATTACATATAATTGTGGGTATATTATATATGCACATATATACTTGTTGAAATATTTGAGATGGTTAATCAATGTGATGAAGATTTCTTGTGACAATAGTTTTCTTGAAGTCTCTATCAAGCTTATATACAAGAAATAGATAATTTAAATTCCTATAAATATGGAGTAATAATGGTTTATGATGAGATTGTGACTTACAATGTCAATTATCATAACCTAGTTAATAACTACTTCTTTCCTTGATCTACTTACTTAGTACTCTCTCTTAAGAAAGTAGAAAAAGTACAAGCTATAAAGTTAGGGAGCCAAGAAATCTAGGGCTTTCTAGTAGCTACATCTCTAGCTCTGCGCAACAATAACCGGTTTCCATTAGTTCAGTTCCAACAAAGATTTCTTATATAGGAGATTGATTTTCTCATCTTACGAAAAACATACACTATTGGGTGTTAGAATTTTCATTTTGTAGGAGGAAACAAAAAGAAGAAGATGGGGTTGAGAGATATAGAAGCAACACTGCCACCAGGGTTTAGGTTTTACCCAAACGATGAGGAGTTAGTTTGCCATTATCTATACCAAAAGATTAACGGATCATCAAAAGGTTCGTCGTTGATGGTGGAAGTCGATTTGCATGCTTGTGAACCTTGGCAGTTACCAGGTATTCGTACTTGCCCCTCTCTATCTCTCCCTCAGCACAAACTTGAGTTTAGAAATGCAATTATTTGTTGGTTTGGTTTAGCAAGCTTTTGTTGTTTCTCGAATGAAATTCTATAATAGCTTATTAGTTATTTGCTTCATACTAAGAGAAAACTGATGTGTATCATAGTTTTCAGACAAAAAAAGACATTATTAGCTTTTCAACATTTTCTTGATAAGTTGCTCTTTTGGACACTAGACATAGATTTAAATTGACAATGAAACAGGAATTCAAACTAATCTTCATCAGAGAAAAATAAATAAATCCTGGCTCAATCCTACCTTTACTCCTCCACCTTGCTCTAATATTATTTCTCGGATCTTTTTCTTTTTTGCTCAAATAAATCATATATTTTGCTAATAAATTAATATAGCTTCAGCTACATTCATGCTTATTTTCTTTGATTTGTTACAAGAAAACAACAAGATTATATTCAGTTTCTTTTGTTGAATGAATTTTAATGGCTTAGTACAGAGTTAATTAATTTAAGTCTTCATATATATCGATCATGGAGTATTGTTTTGCTTTTATGTAGTCTTGAGTTAACTACGTGTAGACACAAGATCTTCATATACCACAGCATGAAGCCATGGAGAATTTAGAGAGATTAAGTTATAATCGATTTGGCTTATGTGTATGAAGACAGAAGATTGATGAGTACTAGTTGGTGATTGGTTTGGTACCAATTATTTGAGACTAGAGATAAATCCAAAATGTATGCAGATAAATACAATAAGAAAAAGTTAAAAAACATACAGAATGATGAAACCATGTCACACTACAAACCCCGTATTCATTTCGATTATTCACACAACATACCAAAAATATAATTGGGTCCCACTTTTCATCTTCCATCCCATGTTCTAATTCCATCATTTTTGAAATTTATTCTACTTCATCATCATCAAGTTGCCCACTTTCTAGGAAACACAGAATTAGTCAGGTTCTTTTAATAGTGCCCACAATTTATCAAATACCAATTGGCTTGTCATCCATCACATGCCCAGCCCAAAACAAGCGTAACCAAATGTGAACTTACGAAGAGTTTGCATTTACATATATAGAGGATGAAGACATGACAACTACAACGGTTGGTATATTTTCTGTCAGTACTAGTGGTTGGTTGATGACAATCTAATATTTAGACCATACTCAATTTTTTGTTAGTGATGGAGGTTGCGAGTTATTACTTTCAACCGATAAATAGTCGGTAAATTTTTGACAGTACAGGGCTACAGGCGCATATTATTGGGTTTTGGTTAGTGTTGGACTTCGGATGTCTGCAAAACCTGTGCAGCTATTTACCACCGGCGTCTCCATCTAATTAATATCTAGTTTTTTTAATTTTCAGACGTAGCGAAGCTTGGGGCAACCGAATGGTACTTCTTCAGTTATCGTGAAAGGAAATATTCGACTGGTTTGCGAACTAATCGGGCAACTGCGTCTGGGTACTGGAAAGCCACAGGAAAAGATAAGCCAGTTTATGATCCAACTACCCACGCAATTGTGGGAATGAGAAAGACGTTAGTGTTTTATCGTGACAGAGCTCCCAATGGCATCAAAACCGAATGGGTCATGCATGAGTTTCGGTTGGAGAATCAACATTTGCCTCCTAAGGTACGTTCTTCCTTCATATTGGTCAAAATATACGTAAACATCGATTGGCCCATGCATATATACTACTTGCTTGAAACCGAAAGATGCCTAACAAATACAGTTTGTATATGATTTACAGGATTGGGTTCTATGCAGCGTATTTCACAAAAGCAAAGGAGAATTAAATACAGAAATTGGGTCCGAGAAGGATAACATTTTAGGAATTACTTCTTATTATTCTAAGCGATTGGCTTCGCCATCTGCTATGGATTGTTGTCATCATAGTATAACCATGCAACCAGTTGAACAACAACTAGTTACCTCATCATCAGAAATATCACACTATCATCAGTACGAAAACAGTAATCCAAATAATTCCCAGGTTAATTTATCGGCTGGAAACTTTAATCCGAATTCACCATTACTCGAGTTTCTTACCTGTGAAGACAATGACATTCCGACATATGACTAACACTAGAAATTGTGATGATCAATATGGGTTTCTTTGTGATAAGTACTTCGAAGATAATAACTTTGTGGATTGAGGTAATAGTGATGCCTATGTGATACATTCGAGAGATCAAGTTTGTGCATTATAAATATACTGTTGTTATTGTTTGGGTTTTGGGAGATAGAAGATTGATATTGTGGAATATATATGTTGTAAATTCAAGTATGAAACGTAGAATATGTTTGTAATAAATTGTTTAGTTACTGTTTCCACATTTCTTCAGTCAAAATCAACATCTATATATTTGTACATATACAAGATCATATGCATCTACATGAACAGCATCGTCGATTCCTATATGTTTCCTGTGAACCATCAACCCCGACTCTTGCTTCATCCTAGTTATGTATATATGCTGGGTTTTCTCAAGATATAAACACGTACCCCAAAATGTACTCCCTTGATCCCAGGAAAAAGGTTACCATTTTTTCCTGCGACCGATGTAATATATACCACCAAAGAGGAAAATAGTTTAAGCGAGTTGGTTTTTACACTCCGTGTCTTCTTCTATCATGTCAATCATTTTTATTAATTGCAAATTTCCTTTTGTGATGATACAATGTACTTGTGCAAAGGAAAAAAAAATCATCTTTTCTGACTCGTCATGCCAATTAAGGCATGCTTACAAGAAAATTTTAAAGCCATAAATTGATATTGATTAATGGAGATCAATGGAAAATCCTATTAAATGAAATTTACTATTTTATGAAATGAAAACCCACCAAATTCCCATCAGTTTTGAATTTGAAATGTTGAAGTTAAATATTACTCCTATGTAAAACCACAAGGGTAAAAGAAATTCCCCCCCGTAATACCAATAAATACCAGCCCTAATAAGAAAATTTATCCCATCTCAAAATAGACCCCACATTTGCTGCATTTGTTTTACTCATATTGAGAACCTATAGCCTTGATCCATGGAGCACGAGTTGATCTACAAATGTGACTGTGATCAAATTTTTACAACAATGAGAGATTTAAATGTGCATTGGCTTGAACAACACCACCGGTTCTCCCGTTGTGGAAACGATAGAATTCTTATTGGTAACTTGGATAGACTACACTATGAAAATCAACTAAAAAGAATAAATGAGAGAAACAAGGCTTCACGTGTTTATCTTCCAAGACTTTGGCAAAGGCGTGATAATGATAGTCATCCTAGCTCGGTTGCATCAGCTTCCCAAAATCCGCTAGGTATTCAGGTAAGGGATACTCCTTGCTCTCTTGAGCTTTCACTGGCTGTTCAACCTCCTCGCATGCTTGATGAAAATAAGATGATAGAGCACGAGAGGAAGAGACCTAGACCTCTTGGTTATCATCTCTCCCTTTCTCTCAATAATGAGAATTATAATGATGATGAAGTTATGATTGACAGGGGAGCACCTTTGCAGCTCGACCCAGAAGACGTGCTCGACCCTGACATATCTTTCTTTGATAAGATAGAGGAAGGTAACGATAGCAAGACTAATGACATGATTGACCTAACTTTAAAACTCTGAAAAAACAGTATTATTGAGATTCATATATATGATGTTTTACAAAATGATTATAGCAGTGTTATAGAAAAAGGGTTTGATGTTTACTTTATATCTCCAATATCCCTTGCTAGTAAAACCAGTAGATTTATCCTAAGCTTCTCAACTGTTTAACTATACATTGTACCGATTAAATCTAAGTTAAACGTTTGCACTTTGTTTTCCTTTCCGCTTTGGTTGAATGATCTTATACTTGTTCTAAGCTTCTAAACTGTTGTCTATATGTTCTAGAATGTATACTAGAGGCCATATTGTCAAAGGCGAGTGAAGCGCCCTAGGCACACGGTTCGTAAAGTGGACGACTTGCCAATAATCTGCCAAGGCGCCTAATGCGTGATCCATTACCTCTAGTTTATTTTTTTCTGGCCACGTTAGGCTACCGGCTTGGGACCTCACCTCGCCTCGCGTCTCACACAAAAAGCTATAAAATCGTAAATTATTGAATTAAAAAACAAAAAAAAGCTACCGGCTTGGTACGTTATTGAATTAAAAAAAAAGCTATAAAATCGTAAATCTATCGAAAGGATTTTTTAATTCGAAGAGAGCGAGATGAGAGAGTCCACTGTCGAGGCTGAATCCTCAAACAACTTTCCCTTACCTCTCTTGTCTTTTGGAGAGGGGTTTCTAGTTTATTTAAGTTACAGCCTACTATTTCTTCCCATCTACAAATACTTATGCTCAATATCTATCTAACTTTTTTGTCTTTTCAATTTTATAAGCATAATACATTTCCATGATTTTCATTAAAATAATGAAGATGGTTACTAAGATCTCTTACTATATATACTATAAATAGCAGTAAATTATACTCTCACTAAAGTTTCCTATTAAAGACACGTTCAATTTTCTGGTGCATTTAATATTTTGTGCCGTAGATTTTTCTTCAATTTCCAAAGATTTGTTTCTATAAGTTTCATATTTTTCCTATTTTTGAACCTTTTTCCGATTAGCCAGATAAACTTATTTGGTTTTGTAGCAGCCCTAACAGCATCTACGGTGGGGCGAATAAAACCTGGACCAAACCTAAATATATTTTTTGATCGGCCTAAAACCAATCATAATGAAGGGACTATATTTGGGTTATAGTCCAAACTTTTTATTGTTTGGGATCAAAAGTGATCCGTAAACTTGACCAAAATCGAATTTGGTAAAGCGTGAAGGCAACCGTGCTTTTCGTGACAGGCTGAAGTTTGCGTGCGTCTCGTGCCAGGCGTGAAGGTAGCAGCGTGTCTCATGAATCAGACGCAACTCAAAATCACACATGTGTAGGGGTTCACATAAGTGCACGCCCCATTGGACACACACTTCACGTGCGCTTGGTGCTGCGGCGTTAATGAAACTTACGCCCGACGTAGGCGTTAACTAAACGTACGCCTGCTGTAGGCGCTCACCAGTTTTATGCCTGTGTATGGGCGTTCACCAATTTTACGCATGTGTGTGTGGGGCGGTGGTGTACATGACCGTCTCTTGTAATATTTACCATTGAGATTCTTACCGTTGTAACGGCTATCTTTTTTATTACCTATATATATATATATATATATATATATATATATATATATATGATTTGGTTGAGCATTTCATCTACTACTAACCCATTTCATTTGATTTGTCTACAAGAAAAAATTCCCTAGTTTTATATATTTGTATTTCAAAACAGTTAGAATTATGGCACCAAAACGACGAGGTCCAAATTTTTCTACATTTGAAGATGTAATGATGTGTAGAATTCATTTATCAATATCTCAAGATTCTAGTGTTGGATCTGAACAACTAGAAGAAAAATTATGGTTCTGCATCTTTGTTGGGATGAAAGAAGTCATACCTACAATGCCGGAGCGCACTTGGACCTCCATTCAGAAACGATTTCAGGGAATAAGTATAGATGTGGCGCTTTACTCTGCAAAAAAGGATGAAGTGGAATGTGAACACCATACTGGATGGGGCCCCGAAACAAAGGTTACTCTTCTATTTTTTGTTCCGTAAATAATTATTTTGAATCATATATCGTCCACTAAACTATTTTTAAAACAATAACAGATTGAAGAAGTAAGGAAGCTTTTCAAGGAACTAATGGTGGAAAAAAATTTAAGCATAAAGAGTGCTACGTAATTATATTAGAAAATATCAAATATTCACGACGATCGATAATTGTTTTCGATTCATCACAAGCTGCGGAAGATTCTGAGAGTGGCGAGGAAAACTGGGAAAGACAGGAAACAAGTCAAGACAACCAACCAAATAAATAAATTACCAACAAATAAACATTTAAAAGAAATATAAATAGAATTAAGAAATTTACCCCTAATATTTGGAAGGGTCCGGCTAGTGACTTCTGTCCCCTTCCAGATGCGCCGAGTCCCGAATATAGTTTTGCAAAAGCACCACCACCCCAGTCATAATTGCCAGCTGCATCAAGATCCTCAAAAGAAGCTAACCATCCAGCATCAATATATTATTTAGCATTCGAAAAGAAAAATTGTCCCAAAACATACATGCAAAATGCTCTGGTCACTCTCTCAGCAAGTATGCTATCATCGTTAGCCGCAACCAACATACAAACTTAATCCTGTCAACATGACCCAATCAAGCGGTGTGAACCCCATCTCACCAAAGGAGAAGTGAAAAGTGTTCGCAGTATCCCAAAAACGCTCAACAAGATAGACAATCAATGGATGTGACGAATCTACTACATCCATGGTCAATAAACGGTTTCATCCTACCTTTTCAATAAGGTATTTAACCCTAGGGCTGTGTTTGATATTACCTGCATAGGTCTGAATGACCGATTTGAGGGAACCACAATGTAAATACTTGAATTTTGAATCGATTGAATATGTAATATTTTTCGAAGCGTGACTCTGAGTATCTTCCACGACATTGTAGTTCGCTAACCCGGGAACAAAGACCATATCTTCAGTACTAGGATCTACTTCTGGAACCTCAACAATTTTAGCTTTCTTGTTCCTTTTTTTCGACCAACGAATCTCGTCGTGACATTGCTCAACATTTGTGCAAATGGTACATACAAGTTTCAAAATTAAGAGTAATCCTCACAATACACAAATATAAAACTCTATATTAATCCATAAATCCACAAAAATACAAATTTCATCATTAAAAAGGTAATCCTCTAAACAAATAATCAACTCTCCAAACATTCATATAGTAAAAATAAATACAAATTACATCATTAAAAGATCCTCTAATTAGATAATCAAATGTACAAACATTCATAAATCATCCAAAATACAAAATTCATGATTCACAAAATAGTGCACTAATCAAATTATCAACTCTACAAAAATTCATCATAATTCCCTAATTCTATAATTCCATAAACATTCATTAGAAAGGAACATAAACATTCATAATTCCAAAATTCCATAAACATTCATATCAAATCAATTAATCAAGAACTTAAAAGTAACCACAACCCAACTCATATTAGTCAAGAACTTAGTCAATTCTAAATTCAAATCAATTAATTCTCATCAATTTCTTAAACCCAATTTACAACTTCCCAAACCCTAGAATTAAACGCAATTGCAAAATTACAATTTGCAAAACCTAACATGTCTGTTTCATAATCATACATTTAATCTTCAAATATATATATATATATATATATAAATTTAATTAACAAAGCATTAGAATAAATCATAATATAAACCTATTTAAACCTATAAAATCTATTAAAATTCATGTAAATAGTTTGAGTTATACCTTTATCTTTGATAAGATTTGTTTCTTTGTTGTTAGGATATTGCTACCGTTTTTCAAGCGGAAAAGAGGTTGAGAAGAAGAGAGAGGGTCAGTTGGAGGGTTCATTTGAGTTGAAGTGGTAGACGGAAGAGAAGAAGAGAAGAACTGACACTAAAAGCCTCCGCCTGATGAAACTAAACACGTAATCCTAGATGAATGTTTCTCCTCTAGACGTTAGTATAGGTTACCGCTCCATAACACGGGCGTTGGCCTAAGTGAACGCCCACCGAAACCTGCACAAGAGACAAACATTTAACCAGGCATTAACTAAACTTACGCCCCAAAGACGAGCGTATCCATAACGCCCCAACAAACGTTCATCTAAACATACGTCTGTCACTTGGGCGTGATGTTACGCGTGCGTCTACCCATCAGGCGTTGTTCTAGGCTACGTTTCCCACCGAGCGTTCATTCAGCGTCCGCCCCAACCAAACGTTCACTAAGCATATTCCCATCCAATAGCCATCCAACAAACGTATCCTTATATATGCTCCCAACACCAAACGTAAATTTTGTTTCCGCCTGATCAAAATTTAGTCTCCCACTGTTGTGTTTCACGCGGAGTATAACCAAAAAAAATTGGTTTCTAGTCTTTGGTTTTACTCTTTAGTCCACTCATGACTGTGGAAGTTCTAAGGTGGTAAAAACATTTGCAGGAAACTTTTGTTTGCTGCATATAAGTGACACTTCACATAATATTTCCAATAGATATTAGTGAGGAAAAAACAAGTACAGATCATCATCTCTGAAAGATGGTGAAGTTACAGGGTGTTCACTAAACTCTGCTATAAGCAAGATTCATACCTTCTAAACTTTTACTAGCAACTAATACAAAAAACTAATCCGGATTAGAATTCCTGTAAACAACAATCATTTACATGAGTATGCATTTGCAATTGAATGCAATTTACTATACCTTGCAAATTTTTACTGCAATTGTTTTTTGAATTATTTTTGTAGGCAAATTGAAGAAAGATGTCTCAGAGGATAAGAAAACCCAAGATAGTTAGGTGAGAATCCATGTAGAGCCATTTTGGAAAGTCTAACTTAAGATTTCAATAAATTTTTCATACGCTTAATTATGTTACCATTTTTGAGCAGCACATAGATCTCAAAATGCCTCTGCAATCAATGAGATTGTCAATAACAAACCATAGTATGGAAATCCATGGTTCTGTTTGAATTGACATTAACAGGGGGTAGTCAAACGAGATTTATATATAATTTTATAGATTTTTATTTTTAGTGACTCCCAAAGACTCTCTGGAAATATAGAGATTTCCAGTGATTTTAAAAGAGAATTGTAGAGAGTCTCTGCGACTTGTAGATACAAATCTAATGGATTTCTAGAGAGTCTTTGTGATTTGTAGAGATAAAGAGATGTAAAATATCTAATCATAAATTCAAAACATCTACCAACTTTTTTATTATGCACGTTACACAATTAACACAAGTACCATGAATACCTAGTAAAGTTTGTGACATTTGTCAAAATTAAAAGCTCATTGTTTTCCTGTGCCTAAGTTTTCACTCTCTTTATTCCACTCATCCAACATTTTATTTGCTATGCTATCTCGCCACTGATTAGCATCTTCTCGTTGTTGTCTCTAAGTTTGATTTTGGGAAAGATTGTCTTCAGGATCTATTTGTTCAGTGGAAGAATCTGGTTCATCTTCACTTTCATCAACTGGAAATTCATCGGAACGACATTCTTTGCGCAAAAAGTTATGTAGTCCTACACATGCCAAAACTATTTCCGTTTGTGTTCTGTATGAAAACGGGGGTGCACTCTTAAATATTAAGAAGCGTGATTTGAATACACCAAATATTCTCTCAACTACATTCCTTAGAGATGCATGTCGAAGATTGAACAATTCATCAGCTTTTACTGGTTGGCGCTAGGAACCTGAGTATTCTTGGAGATGATAACGAACACCACGGTATGGAGCTAAGAACTGGCATTGGTTTGAAAATCCACAATCCACCAAATAAAATTTACCTAATTTTATATGATTAACTTAATCATTATATGCATAATAACCAAATTTAAAGAGATTGCTACAAATAAATTATGTATAATTACCTTACGGAATGACGAGTCCGTTCCTCTTTGTTAAAGCATCATTTAGAATCTTTGCGTCATGAGAAGACCCTTCCCACCTACTCAACACATAGATAAATTCCAAATCAAAATTGGATGCAACTAAAACATTTTGAGATAATACTCCTTTACGATTACAATAAACACTCACATCCCTGCCGTTTATCATTGCTGGAATATGTGTACCATCCATAGCTGCAATGCAATCCTAAAACAAGCTTAAAATTGCATGCTGTAATTATAATCTTGAGTAATATATATGTATGCATATATAAAAAAAAATAAAAAATAAAAAATCATTGTTACCTTAAGATAAGGATAAAATCGTGTACTTTTTTTTCTTTTAGGTTGGGTTGTTCTCGAGGGGGTGACCATCATCAGCGGCGATAAGGTATTCAAGGCCCTCAACATTCGATTGAAGTTTGAGCTGACCGTCCAACGAGATCGACGAAACGTATCACGAACGACGGCATACCGAGAATTTTGACCGACAATAAGTAAGAATGTGCCAAGCATTTCTTCAATAGAGATAAAGCGTGTATCTTGTACAGGAGTTCTTTCTCTAATTATATGGCATAGTTTTTGAAACACAGACGGATACATTCGATATTCTCGTCGGAAGTCTTCAGGATCATCCATTAATACTCTAAATATATAAGTGTTCCCAAATCTCGTAATTGGTCTACGAGGTATTGGTCTTTCAATTTGAGTTATGATTTCCATCGATTCCATTATCATCTTTAGAAAATTATATGATGCTAAGAAAATAATCAAAATAACGGATAATTCTTCATCTTCTTTATCACTTTCGCTTCCCATTTCATATTCATCATCTCGACTTTCTTCATCATCACTACTTTTTTTTTCCTTGGCTTTCTCCATCAGTTTCTTTATTGCTTTCTTCTGCCATCCAATCTTCCTCATCTAATATTTTTATTTCTTCAAGATTGGACTTCTCCATGCCTAATAAAATAAAAGAAACAATAAAAACTATAAACATTATTATAAGATAATAACAAATAGATATAAATATAAATAATAAAACTAAAACACTTGATTGAATTGGACAAGAAAAATATATTCAGAACTTACTTGGTACTTTGCGAAAGGCCTGTAATGCACTGCAGTCTTTATGCAATGCCTGTAATAACAAGCAAAATTTTAAATATTTGAAAACATCAACAGAATTCAAAGACCAAGCGAATGTTAATCAACTAATAAGAACATACCTTCAAAATCAGAAGAACAAATGATAGACAAATTTTAGTGTCTAAATTGTACCTTAGTTTCTATTAAGTTAGTATTCGATTTTGCAAATATTACGTGTTTTTATGCTTTTGTAGGTACAGTAGAAGAATAAAGATTTGTGGAAAAATTGGCTCAAAAAGTGATAAAGGCACCCCAAGGACAAGTGTTATTTGGCACCCTAGAAGTGGATAAGGGGTACCCTCGAGTCAACTCGGTCAAATCGGGACAAATCGGGTCAAACCCGAGTCAAATCGGTCAACCCGAGTTGACCGAGTCAACTCAGCACGGGACCGATCGGAATTCGTCTGCATCAACTGGCCACTTTCAATTCGCGTGAGAAACAAGTTTTTGTTGCTTCCAGATTGTTCTAAACACTCATAGTTATCTCACGCAAGTCATAAACATCAAAAGATCCCGTAAAATCACCTTGAAAATCATGTATTTGGCCGGAATCATGATTCTATTAAGATTGGGATTTGTGGGCAGTTCTAGAGAGTTCTATTAGGTTTAGAACTCTCTCTAGGGTTTCTACTATCTATATAAACCAAGAGAAGCCAAGAAAATCGAGGACGAAAACCTAGAGAAGAAATCAGAGAAATTCCGGCCACTTCCGGTCGCCGCCGGTGACCTGCTGCTGCTCCGGCCGGCGTGTTCTTCATCCACCATCACCGAAGAAGACGATCTTGTAACATCTATATACGTTGCATATCCAGTGTTACATTCTGCTCCTGTTTCCTATTCTTTCAAATCTTTGTTGCTTAGAATACTTTCTGTTACAGCTGAACCCTCTCTTGCAACATTTATAAACGTATCTGTTCAGCTGTTGCACTATTATTTCACCTTGTAATCAACTTTTTGAGCAATGAAAAGATCTTTTGAGCAAGTTTTCTTCACCATGGGCTAAGTTTATTTACTGGGATGATGGATAAGGTATTTTTCTCAATTTTTGGCGCCGCCGACGCGGACTTGTTTTTAGGTTTAGGGTTTTAGATTTATTTTTAGGTTTTTATTTTTAGTTTTATTATTTTACTTTGTTCTATTTTACGTTTCTTTTGGTATTTTTCCTTTTTACTACAGGTTCGATTTTGGGATCGAAAAGAGATTACGCCCAAGTTTTGGAATTAAAGCTAAAGACTTGGAATTAAAAAAGGGAAAAGCTTAAAGAACGAAAAAGAAGATCGAAGATTTTTTTATTTTTTTTTTAAATTAGATTTTTATTTTATTTTAATTAGTTTTAATTAGTTTTAATTAGTTTAGAAAATTGTATTAGGGTTTTTATTAATTCTGTAATTTTTATTTTATTTTTGGACAATTTTGGACATTTTATTTTTAAACCCTACGGAAGGGTAATTTTAAATATCAAACTGTGTGCAGGGACGGACGACAATTACGATATTGTCTCGGCCCCTCGGGTTCGCACACTATTAAAAAGGAAATTACTGGCCCGAGTCGACTTCAACGGTTCGTCGCCCGTCTAGAACGGGAGGTAAATTTCGACCAACCCACGAATCTCCTGTCAGTGGGTTTTCTGGACGCCTTTGTATGCATATATGCTGAGGACTGAATACGGAACTTAATTTCTGCATAGTAAAGGGCAAGGCCTGGTCATACAAGATAAGGTTTCGGATTTCATCACCGTCTCCTTCTTGCCCGCCTTAGGAAAACGAAACCTACACGAACCTAAGCTTAAAATCTTGACTAGAAAGAGACCGATAAGGTAACGAGCTTATAGGAAAATCGGTTGGAAGGACTGTATTGGTTACCTTATTAGCTTAACTCAAAAAGCAGGAAGATTAGATTAAAGTTGATTAGAGCCGCCTTGTAACCCAGGGAAGCGTTGCCAAAGAGACAGGGGTATCAAAGCTCCATTGAGCTTCTCTTGTTTCTCTTCAACTTGATTTAACTCGGATCGCTCAGAGAGATTCGCTAAAATTGTAACAGTTGCCTTCTAAAAGAATAGAAGCTGGTCTAGAGACAATCTAAGTGGAACCATCATGCTTTTTGTTTGCTAGATTTAGGTTTGATTTGGTTGAGTCAGGGCACGATTGTGTTTGATTGTTAGGGTTTAAATTTTGCATGCCAAGAACTCCCTTAAGGCGAACTTGGGATAGAGACCCTCAAGGTAGGTTAATTACTGGAAGACTGGTAGTTCACCTTAACCTTGAGAAGTCAACTGAGAGTGAAAATAGTCACTCCCGAGACCGTGTTAGCAATGACAACTCTGAAGGATTTGTGGAATCCAACCAGGACCTTACGTCCATCTTGCATCAAGTTAGCCGCTACTGAAGCGAGCTACGAACTGAAACCCAAAATCATCCAGATGCTTCCATTATTCTTAGGAAAAGAGAACGAGAATCCCTATTTTCATGTTAGGGAGTTCGAGGAAATATGTAGCACAATCAGGATTAGAGACTTGAATGACGAGTCTATTAAACTTAGACTATTTCCCTTTTCACTAAGAGATAGAGCCAAGTCATGGTGGTATAGCTTGGCCCCTCAGTCGATTGAGACCTATGCCCAACTTACTTCATCTTTTATTCAGAAATTCTTCCCTAAGAACAGAATATCCTCAATTAGGCAGAAAATTTTCACGTTTTCTCAACATGAGGGAGAGTCTCTGTATGTTTATGTAGAAAGGTTCAACGACTTAGTGTCCCAATGCCCAGACCACGGTTTAGATGAGTTAAGTCTAGTTCAAATTCTCTATGAGGGTTTGGATTATGCGACTGTAACCTTGGTTGAGTCCTTATCGATCGAAGAAGTCGACAGTAAGACTCCTGCTGAGGCGATGCAATTTCTGAGTGACATCGCCGAGAAAACCCAGCAGTGGGAGAGCAATAGAAATCCCAACCCATTAGAATCCTTATCTAGAAGGCTAGAACTGGTCGAAATGAATCAAACTAGTAGTTTAGAGCCCCAACCCAATCCAAGAGGCGTCAATGAAATGGCGACGGGTGAGAAATCATCAAGTCACGTGAATGCAGTCACGACCCTCAGGAATGGTAAATTGGTGGACAACGGGGTAACTGGGCCTGATAGTGGACATACTGTAGTTCACCCTGACCCAATAGCCGAAGAGACTGATAAAGTCTCTGATGAGCCTGAGGAAACCCCTCGGGCCACCGATTTTATGCCTAGAGCCCCTTATCCAAGGTTGTTAGCACCTACTAGGAAGGACCCCATCTTAGAAACTGTCAACATGATAGAGACCCTAGTTCAGGAGACATTACCAAACACTTTGATAGAAGACCCATTAGAGAAATGTCAAGCCCACTTTGGATTAGATTTTCATGAGTTGGACTTTAAGCATGACCCACCAGATACCCTGATAAGTAGTAAGTTAGGCCCATCAGAAGAGGAATCCAAACCGTCTAGTGAGATGGAGCTTAGGCCCAACCCATTAGAAGATCCATTAGAAAAATGCCTAACCAACTACAGATTTAATGGCAATAATGATAGGGTTATTGATGAGGTGCGTACTTTGTTAGGCTTTGCACCACCGGATTGTAATTTAGAAGAAGCAGTTGACTATTTTTGAGAATCTGACGATCAGGAAATGAGGGAAATTGTTATTAGTCTATCTAGAGACACTGAAAACTCTAAGTTTGGGGGTGACTATCATTCTCCATGTGCTATACCATTAACTCTTAAGAAGGTCCCTAGCTTGGGACCTGACATAGGCACCGCTGCAATTTTACGAGATCATCCTCCAGCTAGATTTACCGATCCTCAGTTGCCAGAAACCCATCCTCTGGTCGATGTGGTTTACCTAGATAGGGATCAAGGTGTACTTAGATCGTTTATCCTCTTAGCTTGCTGCAGTTTACTTCTACCGTGGGGCACACAATTTGATTCAGATGACCCACAGTTGTTCCGATTATTGCTATATGATTTAAGGGGGTGACTAATTCTTTTCTAGTCTGGCTGAAGACTTTAAACTTAGCACTTCTTGGGAGGTAACCCATGCTCAGGCATTCAGGTACTATCTTTCTGACTCCCTTACTTTTACACTTTTGGTATTGTTCTATACTTAGAAACATTGAGGACACTGTTTAATTTAAATTTGGGGGTATTGGGAGACTTTTTAGGTTTAATAAGATTTGGAATTTAGAAGCATGTGAACAATTTAGGGTGACACTAACCACTCTAGGTAGATGGAAACTTAGCCATTTTGCTATAAGGATTGGTGTGCCCAGCTAGATGGTCTATTCATAAAGGAGACAGAGTTCAGGTGTTAGAAATAACATGATAGTTGTCACCACCATATCACGTTCTGTTTTATTATTTGCAATTTCGTGTTTCTCTGACAGTATTGGTGGGTCCTAGCATCGACGTGTTAATTAGCGCTGGAATGACATTTATTGTGTTGAGATCATGCCCCAGTATGAATAATATGTTATTGTCTTAGAGTTATGTGTGTGGTCCCCTTGTCTCCGTCGCCTAAGCAAGCGTGGAACGCAGGATCCATGGGAACACACATGTATTAGGAGTCGAAAAAAAAAAAAAAAAAAGAGAAAAAAAAATTGGAAAAAAAAAAGATAAGAAAAGAAAAAAAAATCGAAGAAAAAAAAAAGTTAGAAAAAATTGAAAAAAAATATAGTATTTGGTATTTTAAAGTTCTCCCTGTCTCCGTCGCCTAAGCAAGCGTGGAACGCAGGATCCATGGGAACTTGTAAATATTTTAGTTAGTAGTAACCGTTGAAAATAAATGGGGAGTATCTCGACACACTAGGTTTCATCTCGGTACTGACCTTCAGACAGATATGGGAAACATCGTTCGCCTTGGTCAACATTTGCGACCTTCTACAGTCTACTTTCATCTTCTAAGTCTTTTCATGTGATGTGTGGATGGATAACTGCCTGAGTAGAACTCTGTTGTCTTAGATATGAATTTTAGTACGCTTGAGTTAACACTCGTGTACAGTAATTGGACCCATAAAGGGTAATGGTCCCTATAGCCGAATATCTAAGTAGCCAACTAACTAGCTTGTTTAGTGTCTACCCTTAATCGTTCACATGTTGCTAAGATCTAGATCCACGTTTTTTGGGTATACCTCTTGTAAACCCTCACGAGACAAAACTCGTCCACTAGGGACACCTAGGGGTTTAACGGCTTACTGCATATGCTAAATGTAGTCGCGATTCCTGCGAAAGTGAGTTAGGATTTTTACTTTATTTTTAGAGTAGTTTGCTCGAGGACTAGCAAAATAGTAAGTTTGGGGGTATTCGATAGACACATTTTAGTTTCTAAATTGTACCTTAGTTTCTATTAAGTTAGTATTCGATTTTGCAAATATTACGTGTTTTTATGCTTTTGTAGGTACAGTAGAAGAATAAAGATTTGTGGAAAAATTGGCTCAAAAAATGATAAAGGCACCCCAAGGACAAGTGTTATTTGGCACCCTAGAAGTGGATAAGGGGTACCCTCGAGTCAACTCGGTCAAATCGGGACAAATCGGGTCAAACCCGAGTCAAATCGGTCAACCCGAGTTGACCGAGTCAACTCAGCACGGGACCGATCGGAATTCGTCTGCATCAACTGGCCACTTTCAATTCGTGTGAGAAACAAGTTTTTCTTGCTTCTAGATTGTTCTAAACACTCATAGTTATCTCACGCAAGTCATAAACATCAAAAGATCCCGTAAAATCAGCTTGAAAATCATGTATTTGGCCGGAATCATGATTCGATTAAGATTGGGATTTGTGGGCAGTTCTAGAGAGTTCTATTAGGTTTAGAACTCTCTCTAGGGTTTCTACTATCTATATAAACCAAGAGAAGCCAAGAAAATCGAGGACGATAACCTAGAGAAGAAATCAGAGAAATTCCGGCCACTTCCGGTCGCCGCCGGTGACCTGCTGCTGCTCCGGCCGGCGTGTTCTTCATCCACCATCACCGAAGAAGACGATCTTGTAACATCTATATACGTTGCATATCCAGTGTTACATTCTGCTCCTGTTGCCTATTCTTTCAAATCTTTGTTGCTTAGAATACTTTCTGTTACAGCTGAACCCTCTCTTGCAACATTTATAAACGTATCTGTTCAGCTGTTGCACTATTATTTCACCTTGTAATCAACTTTTTGAGCAATGAAAAGATCTTTTGAGCAAGTTTTCTTCACCATGGGCTAAGTTTATTTACTGGGATGATGGATAAGGTATTTTTCTCAATTTTATGTGATTTAATTATTTTCTAATAATTATTTATAATTCTTTTGTTATTAGAATTGCATAGTTTTAAATAGTAAAAACGGTTTTCTTTCAACAGTTGTGCTTTTGCTTGATGGATTATGCTTAGTTAATTAATTTTGATAGTCCATGCTTGTGATTTACCTCTGTTTGTTAGCATAACAAAACCAATTTTGGCAATTATTTGGGCTTCAATTAATTTAAAAAGAATTATCTGATTAATCACATAGGTTGTTAGAATTACCTGATTCCTGATTTCTGGTATTTTTAAAATTATTCAAAAATCATCTTTAGGTTATTTAGTCTTTTTCTTACTCCTGAAATTTTCTAGAGTTAATTAGAATCATTATTTTCTAAAATCATTACCTTCACAAGTTCGAGAATCGAACCTCTTTTTACCACTATATAAAATTACATCAACAAACCAATTGCATGTTTTACTTTGAGATAGTATATGTATATATAGATGAAAGATCATAAGTCTGAAAAGGAAACCAAAAAGTATATTTAAAAATATGCATGAGAATTTTTATAATTGTTGTGAATAGGTTAGATCTTAGCATAATATGGAATAAAAATAACTTATGTGTGGTAACTAATCTTGCATATCATATTCAGAATCTTGCATATCAATTATCTCATAATCATTAAAATAAAAATAAAAAGGAATATTTTGCAAATATCTTTTAAAAAATAAAGCAAATGCCAGGCTGATAATGTCTGTATCATGCTCCTGAGTTGCCCAGGTCTCAGGTCCCTACCTGCAGCAAATTGCACCTGCATTTCATACATTCAAGTATTTAAGGAATGAATTCAACAAAAAATTGCACTGCAGTCTTTATGCACTTGGTACAACAAAGTAGCCAATTGAATGTTAGTTTTATTCTTTGTTTCAGTCTAAGTCTAAGTCTTGAGTGATCACATGTAGCTATGAAAGTATGTAACTAAGAAACCCGAAACTTGACTGGATTACAGTATCCATGAACAAGCTTACTTAGTGCTGTATTCGAGTCCTTCCTACTAGAGAATAAAGTAGATAAACATTCAATTCAAAGGTAATCCTGAATCTGTAACATTAATACACTATTTTTCTAAACAAAGCCGTAGTAGCCTGTCTTCTTTCAGTAAAATCTTTTCACCTTTCCAAATCTAAGTAAGAAACTACCAATGAAGTGACATTTGCTCTCTGCAGGTCTTTTTCTGACTAAAATTTTCAGTCAGATTCTATTGGGCAAAACAAGTCTTTCATAAAAGGAACAATTCTGGCAAATACCCACTCAGAATTTCATGGCATCCAAATGCCACCAATTAATAAGCATAACAATCAAAAGATCATAGTAGAGAGAAAATAAAGTTAAGATGTTGCTGCGAAGGAAGCTGAACATCCTTTTACATAGATAAGAGTAACACAAAGTCAACACTACTGCAATAACTACTACAATAACTACTGCAATTATCTTAAACCATGAATTCCCCCTCTTTATATCTCTATCGTAAATAGTCGCAACACTTACTCAGACTCATCTCACCTAAGTGGATAAGCAAGTTGGGTGTTGTAATCTAACTAGACCTAATGTCTGCAGGATACTAGTTTCTTTGTGGTTTATCTTGTTTATCAAAAATAAAAATAACAATCATATCCTAATTCTAAGTTGTCATCCTAAGACACTCCAGGACGAGCTTTCCTAAAATTCAATTTTAGCTCTCCATAATCATACTACGACTCGCTCTGAACAACTGGATGTTACTTATACAGGCACTCTATGATCTAGTTATCAATTCATACAGAAAGACGAAAAAATGAAACGTAAAGGATGCTTTAAGGGTGAATACAAGCAAGCATCAATCAATTTCCTAAAACAATCTAACAACTAAATTCCTAATAAAGCAAACATGACATGACCATCTCATTACACAATCACCCTTAGAACCAAATCAAAACATAGATGTAATCAGAGATGAAAAGGGAAAAAAAAATATTAACCTCAAGCCGTGCATCATTCCTAACTCGGTACTCCTAAACATAGATGAAAAGTTTAACAATTCACTACTACTAAAAACCCTTAACAAATAACGAATAGGGCATAACTAATATGGACATCCATCTAGATTATGGACAAGAAACAACACATCTGAAGAACCAGAAGATAATTAGTCATGATACAAAAAGAAAACACATTGAAACGAAGACGGATTTAAATATCCCAATAGCATGTAGGCTTCCTACATGTTCATTACACTAAATTCAAAATAAAGGACAATAAGGAAGTAAAATTAGAGGATCCCAGAGTTTCGCTCTCTCCCTATTTGCAAACAGAAAATGAATGTTGTAAATAAGAACCATAAGCTCTCAGATCCTTGAAGATCACAATAAGAAAACTAAGAAACACATATCTAAAAGAGTGAAAATTTATAAAGATAGATAATACCCACATCAAAAACCTGCCTCCAAATCCATCTGAATGAGAGCTTGGAAAAGGAAAACTAGAGAAACTGAGATAACCCATCTTCTGCCACTCGGAAATCACCCCTTTTTACTCTATCTTGGTCTCGACATTGTACACTCAGAACAACATGAGTTTTATGACCTCCTCTGTGTGCTATCATAGAAACTCTGTTTGGGATTAGGTTCCCATATAAATTGAGAACTAGGGTTAGAAAATTAGGGGTTTTAATGGGGGTTTTGTCAATCCTAATCGTGGTATAAAATCAAGAAAGTCCAGGGAATAGCAGAAGAAGACATAGGGGAATGAAGAAGAAGATCGTTGAGAAATGAGGAGGAAGAAGAAGATAATAACGCAAGAGGGAGTTAGGAATAGTTGTGGATGGATTTTAGTCATTGGATAAGTCTAAAGAATGAGGACCTTTGGATTATATCCATTTACCCAAATTTTCAAGTCTCTCAAAATATCACCTTTAAGGGAGAGATTTTGCTCATACCTATTTTCATCAAAAAAGTCTTCCAAAATCCCAATAAGTAACAAATCAATGATTTTGAAGTCTATATCGAATAACAAAAGTGTTTGAGTGACTCTTATCAAATCTTAATCCAATAACATGGTGTTTATAAAGAAGTTAAAAGACTAAAAAAGTCTCTATCCAATAACATGGAGTTTGGAAGACTCTCCCAAAATCTCAATTGACTAACAACATATTTAAAAATTCTCTACAAATCTTTATAATCACATTTGACTATCCCTGTAAGATACTTCAGTACAGTTTCGGTGAAACCAAATTTATGCATCATGGAAATTAACCGAGAATTAGTGACGTTTGATATGTAATGTGTTTTATCCAACTGCTAAGCCATTGGAGCAGATGTGAACCAAGCTATGGTGTATTCTGATCTTCCCACTATAAATCTGGCATAAGATGGGAAATATTGATTCCTACAGTCTTAGTCCGAGTCTTGAGTATTCAATTGTATTTTCTTTGGTTTTATTAAGGTGTGAGATAATATGGAGCCTAGCAGGAGATCTCTTCAAATCAGGCGATTATGGTAACAATATGATGAAAATCTTTACGAATGCCGTATATGTCATCTACACTTTCCTACCATGATCTTGTACTGGACGCACTTGGATTCACATGAGCGCAATCCAATTGCCGCTGCAAAGACCTGTTGCACTGCGTGCTGCAGATTGCTTGTACCAGCAAATGCTTGCACATGATAGGATGGAAAGAGCAGCGCAACTTGATGCCTCAGGGATTGGACTGCTTTGTACACTAGCGCGAAATGCAGGAAATGCTTTCATCCTTGGGGGGAGACTCTCCAGCAGTTAATGTACAAAATGTGGAAGGCCCACAAAATGTTCCTATACTGACACTATCAGATCAGCCAGAGGCGAGTTGCAGAGGAGGGTCTTCCACCTCAAGCTAATGCGTACCAGCAAATGTGTGTGCAGAATAGGATGGAAACAGCAGGGCAACTTGATGCCGCAAGAATCGCAATGCTTCGTGCACTAGCACCAAATGCAGGAAATGCTTTCATCCATGGAAATGTTCCTGGAGGAAAGCAGGGAAACTCTCCAGCAATTAACGGACAAAATGTTCCTGTACTGCCACTATCAGATCAGCCAGAGAAGCGAGTTGCAGAGGAGGGTCTTCCACCCAAGCTGATAACCAGCCAAATAACAATATTACTGTTCACAGAAGTGATGTCAATAGAGGATCTGAAGATCCAGAGAAAGACTTAACTCCTAGGCTTTGGTTCCAATAATAGATTTCATGGGATTTATGATTCCTGAGTTTGTTTAGTATAGTCGCACTTTATTTTGCTAGACAAATTATAACGGATGATAATGATATAGTTATCATTGGTTCGAATGAATAGCTAAAGAAAGCCAAATGATTTGATTTTGTTTTGTTGTTTTGCTTCAAAGGTTTAAAGTTTAGGGAATAGTCTCCCTATTTGGCATTTGTTTTTTCTCTATATTTTGTGTTTCTAGGATTGGTAACTCTGGTTTTAACCGGCAGACAGGTTGCAATAAAAGTGTTCTTTTAAGTACTATTAGCAAGTCTGCAAAGTTTTTATATGCACATAAATCTATTTCTAATCATAGTTCATAGTATCTCGCATCAGGTATCGGGCTGTATCAATGATACTGACCATTACCATTTGAGTATGCTGCTATACTAGAGAAGCGGGAAAGCTGATGAAATAAAAGCTGGAATGCTAGGTGTTCACAGCTTTCAAGCAAAATTCCATGACCCAAGATCCGGTGATGACACACGGTTAACCAAAGTAAATTATCACCTGTTTGCTATCAAGTTCATTGTGACAAAAAAACCCAGGTCATTTATCTATCACAGTTTTTAAGCACATTCAGTGAATCTGCACGAAAATGCATCCAATGATGATACTTACTCTCGCATTAAAAGAAATGAGTTATGACCTAACCTTTTTGGAAACACATCCTGTTCACTATCATGTTCATTCTATCTATTACACTTTTTCAGCAAAATTAAGGAATCTACATGTATATAGTAAATATAGCAATGACACACATTTGTATGAAAATTAAAATGAATAATGCCCTAACTATTTAAGTAACCATAACCAGTTCACTACCAAGTTCATTCTCTCTATCACAGTTTTTGAGCAAGTTCTATGGATTTACATGAATATAGACCCTCTTACATAAATAGAAATCAAGTATGGCCTAACCTTGCAATGCCATAACCTATTCATTACCAAGCTTATTCTATATGTCATAGTTTCAAAGCAAATTTCTATAAATCTAAGGGAACATCAATCCAATAATGACAAACACTCTTATGCAATAAAAATCAAGGCCTAATTCTTGCGCAATATAATCTGTTCACTACCAATTTCATTTTGAAACACCAGTTTATATTAACTATCCCGAGCATTTACTGAGAATTTTAGTGTGAGAGTTTAGGCATTCAACATCAAACGAGAAATATCAATACAATCTTGCAGATATACAACGTTTTTCAAATTCTTTATAAGCTAGTAGTGTAACATAGCATAACAGATCCCCATTTACTATTGGGAGAATATACAAAGAATAAAATAATTAGAAACAAACCATACTAGAATCTGGGTACAGTGTTTACAGACCTGCTGACACTAATCCATGCAATGTGATGATACCAATTACAACATTTTGATGATTAACGACGGGCAGAAACTGCACCGGCGATGGTGGAGATTCCATCTTCTGCATTGCCTCCACTGCCATTGCCTCTGGATCGATAATCCTGGGGTTCCTGAACATCAAAGAATAGTTATATGCATTTATGAAAAGGCAGATCATATCTTAAGTTAACAAAAATTTAACAACCAATGTGTCTTTACCTGTTGCACATTTTGCCAACGGTAAGCTTGAAGATACCTTCACCGCTGGCTTTGAGTGTTCGCCGCAGATCTCCATCTGTGAACGTGCCGACTAGATGGTGTTCGTCGTCGATAACTAGTAAACAGCCACATCCTTTACTCGTAAGTTCCACGAGTTGATCCATTATCATATCACCTTCCTTGCATAACGGAAGTTCTTCTTGTTTCTTCATAACATCCTTGACCTATACAACAAATAAATGGTCCACTAAGTCAAATCTTCATTATCCCAAGGAATGGGTATCATCTAGGTCCATAGAACTGTGATCTATGGAAACAAAATCAGTGATGACCCAAACATAACTTTACATTGAATTCGACAATACGAAGGTCTTTTTCAATTATAAATGAACTAATAGTTAACAGAATAATTTGAAATCATTTAGCATTATAGAAACCGAACTGGCCAAATAGGAAAATTTTCATTTAAATCCTGAATTCTCACAAATCAGAACTAACCAAGGAATGAAACCAAAATTGAATAGCACATTCAATATGATCCTTCAAATTGAAAAACTCGATATTACCATTATAATCATGTCTTGATGACATAAAGATACCCAATATCTTTACATCGACATAATTAAATACAATCTTTTTCCTGTGTTCGTCATCTGTTGGTATGAACTCTAATAACTTTCTACATAACCCACACATGCATTGTCAGTTCAATAGTATTGTTCGTTAACTGTTGACAATTTAGTGCAAACTCTAATAAGTTTCTAGTTTCTACATAATCATAACGTGCATTATCAATTCAATAACGTTGTTCATTAACCGTTAGCAATATAGCAAGACCCTAATAACTTTCTATGTAATGAACATGCTAAGTATCTCGATTCAATAGTGTTGTTCATTAACTGTTGGCATGAACTCATAAACTTTCTATTTAATTGACACAAACATTATCTCAATCTTATAGCATTGTTCGTGAACCGTTAGAATGAAATCTGATAACTGAGCAAATTCTATTAATGTATTGCTTAACTTCAATTATTAACTCAGATTCACATCATGATACCTATATACACAAATACATAAAACACCATGAGAGTTTTTTTTCTTTCTTTTCTCATCCCTAGTTCTTCTAACTCCTACGTGACCAGAGAAACAGATCTAAATCATCTATAATTCATTCATTTCAATAAAACATAGATTCAATACAAACAAAATGATTGAATTTGATAATAAGAAAAACCCCAAACCTTAAATATGAGGCTTTTCCCAATCCTTCCAGCAGGATGATTAGCAGCATATTCATCTTTAGACAAATTCTTAGCACTCATCAATGCAATCGCAACCGTATCACCAAAAACCATTTGAATGGCCGTACTGGTAACAGGAGCTAAATCAAAAGGACATAACTCCCTCTCCAAAGGTAAATGCACATTAAAATCACAAACACCAGATAACAAATTCCCTTGATAACTAGTAACAGAAATCAAATAGGCTCCTTTAGCTTTAGCACAAGGTACTAATTTCATTAATTCTTCAGTATTACCAGATTTACTAAATAATACAAGAATATCAGATCTTGATAATATACCTATATCCCCATGTAATGCATCTGTTGGTGATAAGAAACTAGATCTAATACCTAATGAAACTAAGGTTTGTGAGATCTTTTGTGAAACAAATCCTGATTTACCAACACCACTGAAGAAGATCGTTCCTTTTGAATTTAACAAGGTTTGTGTAAATGTTAAGGTTTGTGATAAATCCAGGTTTTGGAAAAAGTAGTTTAGGTATTTTTGCTGTGATTCGAAGAGGATTCGTAAATCTTTTGGGTTTACTGATGATTCTTCGGAAGAGGAATTGGTAAAGAATGATAGATCGTATGCTGATGATAATTGAGGTAGAGATCCCATTTTTTTATTTCTTTTCCGAGAGAGAGTGATGAGAGAATGAAAAGGAAAGAAAGGAAATGTGATATGGAAACTGTGTGTTTCTATAATCGAGATAACGGATGCCTTAAATACGCTGGATGAAATTCCGCGGCAAATTTATTAATCAAGGTCTGTTGACTGCCCGGTGAGTGACTGACAATTGGAGACGGTGTTTATGTTTTGATTAAAGACGGTGGTAATTGACAACCAATTTTAAAATTATTTTTTATTTTAATTGACAACAAATACACTATTAACATTACAAGTTAGTTTTATTAGCTAACTTTAATAGTTAAGATGATACACGATTACACGGTCTTAGTATCTATGCCAATTCAAGATTTGATAGTTTAAGTCAGCATGTGCATTTATTGTCGTTCAATGATCAATTTTTTTTTGAAATTTTGATCAATATTCTCAATATAAATAAATAAGTATTGTGATAGACGAGAAGCATCATTTAAAATTTCATTTAGTTTCTATATATATTCTCTACAAATAGGATATTAGGTAGAAGAGTAAAATCAGTTCTCTACTAGTTATTCAAATTTAATTTTAAAAAAAAAATTAGTTTACTCAAACTTTAATTCATGAGTTGAGAATCGGAATTAAACTCCATGAGCTCAATTATACCGTTGGAGACACTAAAATATAAACCAATTAACTTTATTTAACTAATTATTGTTTTTAAAAATATATTTAAACATCTAGACAAAAATATTTTAATTAGATAAAAATCTTTAATTTTGTTATTAACAGTACCTTAATTGGATAAAAATGTTTAATTTTGGTTATTATCGGTCAGTAATTCCGATACCACTATCAAATCTTTCGTTTTAATCCCAATACCCCTGTCGAAATCTTTAGCTTTGGTCACTATCGGTCAGTCAAAAATCTTTAGCTTTGATCATTATCGGCCAGTCAAAATTTGGTCAGTCAAAATCTTTAGCGTTGGTTATTATCGGTCAGTCAAAAACAATTTATCGGCCATTCAAAGTTTGGTCAGTCAAAATATTTAGCTTCGGCCATTATCGGTCAGTCAAATTTTTTAGTTTTGGTCATTCCCGGTCAGTAAACTTGGTCATTGTCGGTCAGTAATCCCGATCTCTCTGTATCGTATCTATAAGTTACCAGTGAAGTATCCGTACGAGCGAAAACCGATACAATACCAATGCACAATACGGGGAACCATGCTATTGCGATAAAAGCAGTATTCTAGTAAGCTGTTACAGGGGTTAAGTTGGTAACATCTTTCGTCATCCCGCTTTGTTCCACATGGTTAACGAGAAGAATAACGGTGATGGTTGTAATTACTTTTTTGGGGTCTGGACCTGGTAGTGGTGGATTAGAGTTGCAAGTTAGATGTGCTAGTTATGTTCCAATTGTAGCAACACTTCACTCCTCATATGGTAGAGTTGCAAGTTAGATGTGCTACCTTCCCCGTCAAAAATTGAGTAAAGAAATTATGCTTTCAATTCTAAGTAAAGAGTTTGGTCCTAATCTCCAAAATATTCATAACAAACATTCAAAAAGTTCAAAATGAGAACTGGTTTTTCAAACATTGATTCCGGGAAAGTTCTTTTGCATGCTATATATTGGAATTAAGCTAATGCAGTAGTCATGCAGCAGTGAGCAGTCTAATATAGCTTTCTCTCATTTTCTGTTCCTTTCGCTTTGGAGTTGAAGAATAGCTTGCTGCAGCATGTAAATGGGAAGCGGATAAGTCCCAACTCTTAAAAAGAAATTTACTGAATAAGAATATAAGAAAGTAACAGTGAAATAATTGAATTATGACCTGAGTGCATGAAAGTGCATATTGGACATCACTTTCTGAGATTTGGTGGTGCAGGACAATTCGGATACTGAATTAACAGAAATTAAGTAAATAACTTGAGACACTTCTTGTATAACTAACCAAAATTAAGTAAATAAGTTGAGACTTTCCCTGTAGAAATAACAAAAGAAAGATCGGAAAGCATTGGGGAAGGAGTCCAAACGTTGTAGACATACCTTGATGTGCTTACTGGCATCATGAGTACACCATGTTCTTTCAAAATCTTGCAAAGTTGGTCTACCATGACGTGGGAATCCTCTAATATATCGAAAAATACCTTGACATCGAAGAAAGAAAAAAGAAGAGATTCTAATCATGGAACACTTAGTGTTAATCGCTGAACTAGAGCACGGAGTAAATGGTAGGAAATGATGTTTAAACAAGTCTTAGAAATCTAAGAAAGTGCTCAACTAGATACAACATAAATAGAGAGCATTAGCGGTTAACCTCCTTAGGCAAAAAACTTTGATAGCATTTATACTGCTTTTAGCAAGACAAACTTACCATGTTGGTCTCTACTGACGATTTATTCACTCGTAATCCACTGATTCGATTCAAGCCATCTGTAGAAAATTAGAGTTCAGACGGGCGTAAACCAGAAAAAGTGCAGATAAACTTAAAACAAAGGAAATCTGAACGAAATATAACCTGCAAATATCTTGGCTCTCTTGTGATCACCCTCAAGCTTTCCAACATTTTCCTGCAATGCAACATAAGCTGGAGCACATATAAATCCAACTTGTCGCATCCCACCACCTAAGGTTTTCCTCAAAATTTTAGCCTAAAACAGTTGCACATGCATTAGTCCAAAATTATCTGACAGAGGAGAATTCTGTTATTAATTGAAATTCTTATTAGTATACCTTGGCGATAAAATTCTTTGAACCAACAATAACAGATCCAATAGGAGCACCCAGACCTTTGGAAAGACATATCTGGATCGCACATTCAAAGAGCATATGAAAAAGGAAGAGGATTATGTCATATCTAACAACGGTGATCAAACAACCAAAAAAAAAAAAAAGACGAATCAAAAGGGAAAAATAAAGCTTACTAAATAACACTCCTACAAGTTTATGAGTTTTAGTGCTGGAACTATGCAGGAGTCGTTAATTATACAAAAACTTGCAAAAAGAAAAGGAGAAATATTTGATAACCTTCACATACCGAAACAGAATCAGCAGCTTGTACAAGCCTGTGAACCGGAACTCCAAGAGCCTGACAGACAAAATATACTAAGAATTATGAATAAAGTAGTTTAACAAATACCAGTGTAAGTTGGTGATAACAGCCAGCAAAATTAATGACAGACGAACTCAAAATTTGAAACCTGATCCTCACAAAAATACTACATGAGTAACAAAAACTTTTCAGTAATAAGGTTCTGAACCTGAAAAGAAGCTTTAACATGTACAGGTCCATCAAACAAAAATGTTGATCTAACATGCAGGTTAAAATATAATAGGCATTCAGATGGAGTATGAAGAAAGTCTTCGCAGAGCAGAATCTTTTTACTTAACAGTTGATGCGTTAAAGATACGTGCTCCATCAATGTGGAGCTTCACCCCATGCTTCTTAGCTAGCTCTCCTACTTTGTCTGTGTATTCAGCAGTAATGCATCTACCACCAACACTGCAATTATAATCACGGTGACAACTAGTTGTTAGTGGAGGAATAAACAAGCGTTGGTTTATATGCTACTAGCAATCACAAAATTGGTATAAATTTACACGAGTACACAAGGCACATCGGCCAGATCCCAATAACCAAATGAAGTTTCAAAGCCTTGGAATTATACCATCCTCAATTCTACAGCTTTAATCCTTTATTATACCTTTCATTTCCAACCATGTACTAGATATGAAAATTGTTGAAGTCCCTCACTATCTAAGATAAAGCAACTCTCAAATTTACTAATTAAATAGCTCTGGGTCACCTCCTTGGTGATGGGGATTATTCATTTTGGGTAACGGAAAAATCCACCATACTTGATTCACTCACACTTATAAACAGAAAATGTAAGTGGAGGATATATAACAGTTGAACCAGTTAAAAAGCCCTCTACACGGCCTTTCTATCACATCCGTCTAGAGCTCTGAGACGAAGCATAAGCAAACATTTGAGTCAGAGTAAATGGTCTCTATTATCCTTCCACGTCAGACATCTCATCCTCAACCCTCACTTACTCCTATGAATCATCAGTGCCAACCACTAAAATGGCGTCACTCTCAGATGGGTATAACCAAATCCGAGAAATCATTCATATGAGATATCCAAGAAGCGCTTGGCAAACACTAGGCCCTATGGCGAGTCTCTATATGAGGTGCATATCAATCTACATACATCACATATGGTTGGCTTATCTAAAGCTTTCATGCACACACTCACTGACTCACGTCTATATTCTAAAGGCCCCGTTTGTGTCATAAATTCATTGAATACCCAATGAATCTACCCAGTCCAGTGCATAACTACGCAAAGGAAGATAACATTTGTTAACTTCAAATTTATACCACAAACATTAAAGAAATATATAATCGACCATATGGAAATTTCCACTCAAAAAAATTCCCTCTAAAAGATTAAAGGAGAAAGATATGGTCCCAACAATACAATATGGAAGAAAGAATATTCAGCAATGAAAAGATTGCTGCTCACAAACATAGCTTACAAAGGTGAGATGAATATATATCTACTTCAGTAAGTAACCAAACAAAACTCGGAAGAAAAATCAATGTACTCAACAACATAATGGAAAATAAGCAAACCAACAAATAAACCATCAATTACTATGATCTAATTCATTCTAATTCAAAATCTAAAAACAGTAGCTAGAAAGCGGAAAAATGGATCTTACTTTGCATGAGTATTCTCCAAGCAGATAAGCTTAGTAGATGGATAGTAAAGGTTATCTTGAGGATCTCTAATAGCAGCTTCAATCAAATCGATATCCATGGTTCCATCGCTATTATTCTTCACAGTTCTTGAATGAACATTTCCAATGGTTGAAATCCCACCATTCTCATAAATATTAACATGACAATTATCACCAAGAATTACTTCACTTCCTCTAACTTCGCAATGAACAAGTACACAAATTAAATTAGCCATTGTTCCTGATGGAACAAATAAAGCTGCTTCTTTACCACTGATTCTAGCCATTTCTGCTTCGAAACGAGAAGCCGTAGGATCATACCCTAACACATCATCATCCACATCTGCATTAGCTGCTGCTGCTATCATTGCTTCAGTTGGTTTTGTTACTGTATCAGATCGTAAGTCTATGATTCTTTTCACCATTTTTTAAGACGAAAATCTGAAGAAGAAAAAAATAAATACTATGTCAAAAAAACTAAGAACCCTGAACGAAACAATCACTATATATTCAACTGAATTTTGGGCAACAGCAAAAAAAAATCTCTGTTTCTTGAACCTCGTCTCTAGATCAGAAATTAAGTATATCAATCAAATCAAAAGAACCAAAAGATTAATTCAAATGAACAGAGAGAATTTTGCCTTTAAAATAGGCTATTTCTTTTTACATGCAAAACTCTATACCTAACGCTGGTGCCACTTTGTCATAGACAGACAGAACACTCAAATACCAAAACAAACAAACAAAAATTCATAAGTGTTAAAATTATTTAGTAACAAACAGACCCAGTGGATGAAAACAAAGGAATGAACCCTAACCAAGAAATGCTCGAGTACACTTGAAAGAAAAACTGATGAAGGTGTGCAAATCAGAACAAGATGTTTATACTCGCAGATACAGCTAATTGAATGTGGGTACACGTGTGCAATTAACAAAAGCAAAAGAAAGATAACGATATGACGATGAATTGATTCAACAACTATATAACTCTATTCCATAGTCTATCATTTTCATTTTTCGGAATCTAGCTAGGTCTGCTAAATAGATAATTATAAGTATAGTTCCTCCGCCGTTGGGGGCATTTGTTTTTTTTCACCATATAGTGATTAGCACTTTAAAGTGAAAAACACTTTAAAGTGCTTGCACTTTCAAATGCTATTTTGTAGTGATGTGTATTTGTTTTCTAGGCACTTTAAAGTGCTTTTAAATATTGTTATGTGTTTGTTTTTTCACTTTAAAGTGTTTTTTATGTTATAACTGTCTATTTTACCCTTAGATATGTTTCTTCCATTTTAATGATAAAATTCAACATCATTCCTCATGATAAAAACATAATAATGTCAACAATATTAATCTACAGGAACCCTAATAATAATTTTAATCTGCAATTAAACGAAATCCCAATCGCGTTGTTAACTTAACTGACGAACTAGGTTAGAAGAAGTAAAAGAATCTCATTATTTGAAAAAGAACATAAGAACGGTACAAATCGTCCGGAAGAAAATGGTGTAAATTGCTTCACGGAATCAAAAGTATTTTTTGAATGAAAAAAAAATCACTATAAAGAAATATGAAGCTTCACTATTCTGTAAAACGAAGGTTACAAGAGAAGAAGTGAAAGAAAGACATACCTAAATCATGTATAGTAACCACCAGTAGAAGCGGTGGTGGCAGAAGTGGTGGGAGTTTAGATGTGAGAATGGTGAGAGTTTAGATTTTCAGGTTTGTGAGAGATTGTGGATAGAGTTTGGAATAGTAATAGTTGTTAAAGGATAAAATGGGTAGTAAGTGATAAATATTTGAAGTGGTAAAATTGAAGTAGCTTTTTGCTACTTCATATTTTGCACTTCAAATCACCACCACTTGAAGTGATAATCACTATATAGTCAAAAAACAAACATCCCATTTTTCTGGGTCCCACCATTTTAAAGACATTTGAAGTGAAAATCACTATATAGTGCAAAAAAACATACACCCTCTTATTATTGGTTTGATCTTAAAATTTTATTAGTTGGTGGGAGAGAAGTCTGTTTTGATTTCCAATCTTTAGAATTCTCTCTCCATACGGACGTTTTGTTTCACGTGCTAAGACGCGCACCTGTCTACGTAGATGTCCCATCTTTTCTTTTTGAAGCACTAGGGTTTGGTTAAAATAGCAATTCTATGTTGGTGTACCCAGAGATATCCGTATTTTCTTCTAATTTAAATTGTGGTAAGTTGTTTAAATGGGAAATTGATATTAGACGGTGTGTTGTTACTTACAACTTCATTCTACCAAAACATTCCTTAAAAGTTAAATAACACTTCAACAAATATTAAATAGAAAAATTTAACCATTATATACGAGCTTATGAAAAATTATAAAAATACAGAGAAGGGAAGTTAATACTTTGAAATGTCAAAAATCATAAACGAAAATTGGTAAATCCCTTGCACCATTTTTAGCAACACCACAACCTATAACAAATATAAACAACTATGTGCATCAATAGATACACATAATATTTGTAACAAAAACTATTTATGAGGTGTATCCGTTTTGATCTGTTGAGAGATTTATGTTGTTTATATGAGGCATTAAGTTTGTAGTAAGGCTGATGAATCAAGAATGAGTTGTTGGACTTAGGCTTAATCAAGGGAGACCACAAATGATGTGTAAACTGTTCTTATTTCTTACTATAATAAATTCATTACTACTAAAATCAACATACAGAGAAAATTGTTATTATTAATTCAAAATATTTTGGATAAACTTTTTACTATATATATGTAATAAAAAATAAATTACAAAAATTAGAATTCATTTTTAGATAAACTGTCATAAAATTCATTATGACATTTACATAATAAGATTTTATACATATAGATAAAAAAGATTATACACGATTTTATATAAGGAAACAAATTAAGGATATTTACTAATTCTAACATTTTTATTATGAAAAAAACCAAAATAAGATCCTCAACATCCATATATATATATATATATGTCACCTCTGATGATGTCGTAATTCAATGTTAATGCAGTTCATGTTTATGCTAGTAATCTGTTTTTCTGTTTTATGAACAAAAATCTTTATGGCTGTTAACTGAAATCGACAAATACATTACTTGGTATTCAAAAGAATGAGCACTCACTTAATCATTTTAGTTAAAATGATCTCTTATAATATCTTAAATTTTGAGCTTGTTATCCACCATATGTATGTATTAAACACCAAAATCTTCGCACCCTTCCCATACTTGCTAAGGTTATTGATAGATTCCCTACGAACAATTCTCTTTATTTAATTCTCTTTATTTTGCCCGATTGTCAGAGTTAGATTCAAGAATAAACATAGCCCAGTCAAATTTATTTTTTGCATTATAGTGCTACACAATTTAAATCTTAAGCATCTTCAGCTAACAATAGCCCTTTCAGCTAACGATTTAAGCGTTAAGCATTTTTTCTTTCTTCTTTTCAGAAGAACTTCATAAAAGGGGATTGATATCATATGGGGTAGTAATTATGTGAAATTTTTTCTTTCTTCTTTTCAGAAGAACTTCATAGAAGGGGATTGATATCATATGGGGTAGTAATTATGTGAAAGCTTTAGTGACTCAGTTTCACTTACTGTTATATGATGTTTTTTTTGCCATGTCAAATCCCAATGCCTATTTGGTGATACACAATTTAAGCCTTAAGCATCTTCAACTAACGATAGCCCTTTCAGGTAGAGTCCATCAGTTTTGCAATGAAAATGATAAGGGAAAAATATTCGATTTTACCTCATATTACAATGCCAGTTATCTGTTTTCCATTATTTTCATGACTGGATACTTGTACCTTAAAACCCAATAACCAAACTATGTTAGTTACATTGGCTGGTTGTTGATAAACATCAAGGATAAATAGAAGCGAAATACAGTGATAATGTTAAAAATCAATTATTGGTCCAAAGAAACTTTGAAATTAAACTGCGACTATACATAGTGTTGGGACCACCAATTAAATTACAATCTAACTGGAAAAAATAACTCCAACATTACCAAATCATTATGTAACACTCTTTTAGTTCATTACTATTTGAATCCACCAAGTACTTACCATTTCACCACATCCATGATGGTTTTGTAAATAGTGGTAAATAATGGTTCGCTAAAAACTTGTGAAAAATTGTTTTAAATCTAATTTCTAAGACTAAAAATGGGAAAATTTAAATAAATTTATAACAAGATTGAGAGTAAACTAAGACCAAGATTCCACTATTTTCCAAATTTTAAAGTGATTCAATTCAATAATTATAATTAAGCAATTCTTACGTTTAATTCGATTCTAAAATATTGCAACAAGTAGATTTTAAAACAACAATTGTATAACAAAAGCATGGAACATCTAAAACCTAGGCCAAAGCATATACCATCTAACGAAATCACAATTGCTTAACAAAAATCATTGAATCAATTTTTAATCAAGGCAAATAATTATAAAAGAATTGCATAAATTAATTTAATAAATATTACCACTTAATTATTGGAGAAATAGCTTCCTCCGTCTCCCCAGTGAAGATGATTAGCTCATTGTATTGGAAAAACCCTCAAAAATATATTTCATAGCTCAAAAAGTGCTTACAATGGTGAAATAATTGTAACACAAGAGATTTGATACGCTTATAAGCGTTACAGAGAAGTGTTCTCTGCATTACAGAAGAAAGAAAAGAAAACAGGAGAAAAGAACGGACTTCAGATGTTGTTGAAGTAAGACTGCTTCAGTAGCGGTGTCAGCGACACTATCAGCGACACTTCTCTGACGCCTTATGTTCTTCCTCTTCTCTTTCACCAGCAGAAAGCTATTTTTCCTGGATTTTTTTTTCGATCTCTGGCTTCTCCTGAGATCTCTCCAATATTCTCTGACCTTCGACACTCTTTTATACACCCATAACATCTCCCAAATCTTCACAGAATTCTCTTTTAAAAGAGAATAATATCCGGGAAAATCCTCTCTAGATGTCTGTTGATTCGACCAGGATTATTCTTGATTTTTCTTTCCTGAACAATGAAGTTATTCCCTTACAAGACTCGAGAACAAAATCTCAAACAATATCTTATTTACTTCAAATCACTGAGAATAAAACCTCTTCATTTTTCACGTAAATCTCACAAGATATGTTGATTCTTTCACGTATCTTTTGGTCATGCATAATCACTCTTGATATGGCCATAATACTCTCTGATTTTATTCCCAGAAACCACGTGAAAATCTCATCCAAAATCGATACAGGATATCTCTGTATTTAAAACGAATTTTCCCGCCAAAATGGTTTTTGAACCGTGAAGAAGAGGGGGTGTTCGTATCCACTGTTTGGGTGCCTTTATCATTGCTGGATTCCTTTAGTAGTTTTTCGAGCAAATTTTTTCAACAATGTTTATTTTCCAAAAATACCTACAAATATATAAAAACACAATATTAGTACAAAATGAGTTCCAACACTATAAAAGTTGAGAGCAAATTAGACACATAAATGTATCTATCAATCCACAGGCCACTACCAGTCAAATGCACTTACCAGTTTAGAAGTAGTATACACTTTAACTTGGATTTTCTCTTCCGGATCTAATTTTATTGTTCCAAATAGAGGCCGCTATTAGATCAAAAGTCTTCCAAGATATATGCAATAACAAATGAAGATAACATATATGAATACCTCATTTGTTACCATATAATTTTTATTTTTTATATTATTCCTTTGATGTAGGAGTTTGTCAATCATGAACCTTGGTGAACAAAAGCATAGTTTATTAGCAACATATGATTCACATCACAGGGAGCTACCTCCACCAGTGACGATAAGGGAATGGGGTTGGACAAAAAATACTGAAACCTGGAACGACAGAGCAACAACGATCGAGTTGGAGACTCCCCATGTCCTAATGTCCACAACTGCTGTAGGAAATCGGCTCTACATATGCGTTATACATCAAACGGTAAACACTTATAGGAAAGATTTTTTGATGCATATTTTCAACATCGTTTGCCGATACGAGGGGGTCCCGGGGGGAGAAACCACCCCATGGATGTGGTTGACCTGACAGGTCAGATGCGTCCCTTCCCATAAGCCACCATTGATGGCTCTTGGATGTGTCTGTTCGAGATGAAGAGGCATCTCCAATAGACATGAATCCCCTATAACTAGCGAAGATATTCTCCCATTCAACATCAAAAAAATCTATTTGTTTTCTTCTTCTTCTAAACATCATCAGAATCTTAATACAGTGTGTTCTTGGTCGAGTTAAGGAAGTACAACCTTTGAATTCGACTACGGTGCTAGGGCTTCATTGAATCCTGAAGGCATAATTCGTAGACATGTTGTAATCGCCAATTAATTTTGGAAAGGTCGAGTTATTGTCTAAAAGAATTGAAAGATCCTTGAAGTCAGGGGTACACCATTCTTTGTTTTGTCTTTCATCCTCTAGTTTTAACCCAGTTTTCGAACATTTTTTTCTCTATCTTGTTTGCATATTTTTCTCATTTTATGGTTTATTTGATGATTTGCTCCAACCTTGGGTAATCACTGTCTAACTCAAAAAAAAATTATATGTTCCTAATTTATTTCTGATGTGTATCACATTGTAGGTCTCCAATGGAGAAAACATTATCAAGATTTTAAATTGATATCCACTTCTTTCTTGTTTTTCTAGCATCTTCACTTTTAAGAACCTATTCAAATCGTGCGCAGTCTTTTCTTTCTCCAATTTTGAGAAGGCCTCGGGTGCCGGAAATACAGGTCTACAGTTGAACTCATCTGAGAGATTACACAAATGTTGTGCTAATGTAGCATGTTTAACTCATCTGAGAGACTACTATCAAGTCTGACAACATGTTCAAGTTTGAATGTGTCAGTTGCTGTAATAAAAAAAAATGTTCGTCTATCATTGAGATTTAATATAAACGTCCGATGGATAATAAACATCTTGGAGTTATTGAAGTTTATAGTGAACAAAGAATAAAAGGACAACGATATCACACCACAGATTTCATGGATAAGACGTAAAATATTCACGAACTTGGAATAAAATTAAAAGCGTAACTGGTACTATTTGCTATTAAAAAAAAATTGTTACAGAAAGTTTGTGCACAATGCAGGCTATGATGATAGGGAACCCAAAATTAGACTATGAAATTTAATGGGGTAGAATCATGAGTTTGGATAACCATTTCCAATATTTGTTGGTTGTGTAGATGGTGGGTTTTTGACAAGGGTCAGAATTGTAAAATCGCCCTTCTGCCTAGTTGCAGGAACATAGAAGTATCCCCGCATATTTGCGCGCATATTTCTGACTTCACATCAGAATATGAATTACAGTCCTATATTGACCCTGTAGTCTATCTAATAAATCTCAAGCTTCTAGATGGATTGCCCATTAGTATAGAGCAACTTGAGTCTTCTCTAGTGTTATTCTTAGAGCTTGTTCTGTATCCAATATCTTCTCTAGTGCTATTATTAGAGCAATGTCGATACTCAAATTCTTATTTAAACAACATCGATTTACTGATGTACGCATATGCTGAAAATAGCTATAGCCTAATCTCCAAGAACACATTCTAGGTTAATATCTTGCTCGAAAAGAGCACATTACAAATCATCGTCCTAATTATACAAAATATGCCACTTTATTATTATGCTCAAGGATGTGCCATAAAATATGCGACGTTCCACTTGAATGCGCCACAATCAAAGAGCATGTTGTGCCTTAGCACTAGTCTATCCCTAGCTTCTCCGCGCTAGCACCAAGACTAGTATTATCTTGTCAAGTCGGGTCCCCAAGGAACCGCGCCACAAAACTTTGCGCTAGCCAAAGCATCAGTGCTAGACAAACCTAGGATGCGCCCTTAAGGGACGCGCCACAATCAAGCGCTAGCATCAAAAGCTTTAACTCATCACATTGCGTCCTCAAGGGACGCACTGTACAAAGCGCCCAACGCGCTAGCTACCTAGGTCGCGTTCACGAAGGACACACCACAAAAGCGCCAACGCACTAACCTTTTCCAGGTCGCATCCCCGAGGATGCGCCACACTTCGTGCCAACGCGCTGGCCTATTCTATGTTGCGTCCTCATGGACGCACCACTCAAACCGTAATTGACTTAGGCGGTGTCCCCAAGGGACGTGTCGTACTCCGCGCTAGCATCAAAAGCGCTAACTCATCACGTGTCCTCAAGGGGCGCGTTATACAAAGCGCTCAGCGCTAGCTACCAACCTAGGTCGCGTCCTCAAGGAACGCGTCATACCTAAGTGTTCAGCGCTAGCTAACTTAGGCTATGTCCCTTGAGGACGCGCCACTCTTTTGCGCTCAAACGCGGTAGCAACTTAGGCCACGTCCCCAAGGGACGTGGAGCGCTAACTATGCGCTAGTGTAGAGTGCTAGCCTTATCCAGGCTGCGGTCCCAAAGGACGCGCCACACTTTAAAATGCTAGCCTAATGCTAGCGCTAGGCCTATGTAGCTATCTATCAAACTTCATTTTTAGATGCGCCACGACTGGTCCTTAAGAACCTTTACGCAACCTTGACTTCGAATATCTTCCAAACTTATGCCAAGTCACTTCTAAGCTAAAATCTGGCCATTAAAATACACCATGTTATTCCTAAGATGGTGCATAATCACCAAATTTACCAAACTCACATTAATCGGTATGATTACCAAGCTAGTGGGTTGTGCAATTTGCCTCACCTACTTAGCAAGTCATTGACTCGACTTGACCTAATAAAAAGTGATTCTCATTGGGGTATTAGCCTAGCGGTCTACGGCAATCGTCTGTTGTAGCAACACATCCACGAACAAGAAGGTAACAAGTAGTGGGACGGTTACAGGGAAGTTGAGAATACAAGGAGTAGTGGTCATACAAGTCCTCCATATTTTTCGGACATGACTCCACTCGTTACTCCTCCACTTCATTTATAATTTCCACCACTTACGAGAGATCAGTGTGTGTTCTCCAAATATAAATAGATGACTTCATCTATTCAAAACAGGAACACAGGAGAGAACTAAGATTTACAGATATAGTGATTCATCCCAGAGATAATTCATTCTTTATCACACACTACAATTACTTATCACACTGAGATTTTCTCAACCTTTTTTGCTTCCCTTCCGTAAGACCTATCTAATCTTCTCCACCTTTGTGATCGAAGCAAGACATCAATAGTAATTTTTTGGTTTAGACTCGTTCTGTTTGAACTTGATCTCTCGAACCTACTTGAAAGTACGATTTGACTGTATATTAGTTTTCACCCTAAAACAAGTTGCTCTTATTTTAGTTATAGACTTCAAGCACAATAAAAAGATATGGTAAATAATGTTATTATTGAGATATCAGGTGTTCAGTCGCAGGGCGCCAGACTACTGAAAAAGTCACGGAGAATCAGCTGATGTAGCAACTCCATCTTGATTCTGGTGCTAATCGTAATATGCATGGGTTTGATTCTTAATATCAAAAATTGCATGGTGAAAACTAGCTTCACGATATACTGAGTACTTTGGTTGTGGCTCTGTCATGCTGCAACAAAAAAAAAGATACATCAATTTCAACTGTACTCAAAACATGATTTATTGCCTTGAACATTGAAAACCACAGAACACATAAATGTTATAGCACATTAATAAGTGCCATAAACATGCTCTTGGATACTGATCTTACTTTGTTGCCAGTTCTTCTACATTTCCTCCATTTCCAATTGTAATATATACAAGAGCAGATTGATCATTTACAGGGTTGCACACACTGTTCATTATGTTGTATACAATGTTTGATACACGTCCCTGTAAGACGAAAAAAATATAGCAAAAAAAGTTTCGTTAGCTACTCATATATACCCCTTTTTAAGATTGAATGCAAGCAATGATCAAGCTACAGATTTGCAAAGCTCGTATACCACAAATCACTAACATAATCGGTACCAAACTTAAGAAGCGAAACTCTTCCAAACTCTTCCAAACTTAAGAAGCGAAAGATATTAGTAAAACTAACAACAGTGGGAACTTCAACATTTCTAATTATCTACCCGTGTTTGTATACCACAATATCATGGTATTTCAAGCAATACCATTTCTCTTGTGCATATTACCAAACATTCTTTGTACTAAATTGACCTTAACAAACTCATTATCATCTTCCAGGAATTCAGAACATGGGTTTAAAAGCATGTTTTGCCTATTAACTGTCTATTAGATGTTTGCATCCAAAAGTGAGCAAGGAAATAGGGATCTTGGACTTTTGTAGGTATAATTCAAACTAAAAGGTAAAAGGAAGTTTTGTTGCACTTATAAAATGTAACAATTGACTGGAAAGGATAATAACATTTAAAGATTAATTGAAAGCACCAACTCAAAATTTGTCCTCAAGTGTATAACAAATTCCCTTTTGTTTAACAACTACAAAAAAGAGAAGGTCTCTAAATGAGAAAACTCAGACCAAGTACTCTTTGTAGCGACCTTCTACATTGTCACAATTTTCAAAACCAAATTAAATGAACTGTTGGTGACTAAAGAAAACCGTTCGAATATATTAGATTTATATAAATTTGAAGCACGTAATTACCTATCTGAAAATGTTGACCTAAATTGTTTTTCCATTGTCATCAGATGCCGACTATTTCGAGTACTTCTACCACCTGGTCCATAATATAAAAGGTAGTATGAGACATGAATGAGGCTATAACATTGCAGAGAAGTGTATCCTTAGATCAATTAAGTAAAAATGGAGAAGGTCTATAATAAAAAATTTCAAAGATTAGATTATTCTAGAAAGGGCAATCTCTTTGTCGTCTAAAGTAGAGGTGTTAAAGAAACAACGTTCAGAGGTACATTCGAGAAACAAAAGCCAACGCAGAAGAAAATTACATGTTGTTCAGAGGCACTGCACACCATTCCCCATGTACCCAATTTCTCCATCTAAGCCAATGTAGCTCAAATCTTCTTCGACATCAGCCATTTGAAATGAGTGTTGAAAAAGAAGAGAACGTGAAGGATTCAAGCGATGTTCAGAACCAAAAAAATACTCAATGTACGTACTTGAAACATAGGAATCTCTCAATATATAGTTCACCAGTAGATTATTGTTTTATTTTCAGCATTCAACCCTCTGAAGCATAAGAAACATGAACTGTAATTAACTAAAACTACACTTAAACGTAACTAGAAGTTGAATCCATTTAAAGAAATGAAAGAGCACTAAAATTTTTTTTTGCTCGGCATGAAAGAGCACTGAATACAATGGAGAATAAGCTAAAAGTGTCTGATAGTGTACTTACAAAGATTGCAAAAAAATCAAGGACTTCGTACATTCAGATAAATACAACTGTGAAAAGCCATGCATCAGTATTGGTAGCCTGTTCTAGAGAAATTGAAAAATTAATGCGCACATGATCAGTAAAGCATCCATATACCAGCTCGAACTCGAAAGTTGGGGAAAATTTCAATCTTGATAAACCTATTGCAATGAGCAGATCAACACTAATTCAAAATAAAAAATAAAAAAGAATAAAGAATAAATGAACTTACCTGTTGTAGGAGAACCAAAATTTACAAACTAACACTTCTAGGAAGTACAAAAATATGAACTACAAACTAACACGTATGTGAACTACAAAATTTTGTAGTTTCAAATCTGATACTTCTCCCTCACTGCAACAATTAAATAAACAACATGCAAATTAGGGCTTTCGTTAGAGTCAAATTAGGAAATTTGATAATTTTGTTAGAACTTACCCAGAAGGTTGAGAAGTAGATTGAGATTTCGATGTCTGTGTTTGTGTTGGAAGAGCCGTTGTTTGATTAGGGATTCAAATTTTGATCAGAATGAGAGAAATTAGGTATACAGTAGAGTCAGAAAGAGAGACTGAGACTTCACTTCTGAAACCTGCTGACTAAAAAAAATCAATTCAAATCCCTAATTGAGATAAACAAAAACAATTTTACTCAACTTAGGTGTCGTTAAAGAAAAGATGAAGAACAAAAACAATTGATACCTAAAAATAATAATCTTTTGACACGTAGAAGGGAATGGAGAAAGGGATGGAGATCATAACCTGGTTTGAAAATTATGTAGTGGAACAATCCTAAGGTTTGGATTGGAAACATAACTGTAGAGGGAGAAATTAGGGCATAATATGCGCCTGGAAAGGAAGATGGAGGAGATGAAGTAAGGGAAATATGAACATGTAACGGATTTTTGGAAATAAAAGAAGGACGACACGTGTAAAACGATTAACGAATGAGATAATGAAATTAAGAAGAATGAGAAGCACACAATCAAAATCATATCGAAGGGTCGAAAAGGGACAAATATGAAAGACTGAGTAAATCTCTGCATGATCGACACGTAAGACCGGGAAAGTAACATCACACTGATCGAAACAGATAGTGTTAAATGCTTATTAAACGGGAAAGTAGGAGTAATGATGAATGTGGAGCGGTAAAGTAAGAATAATAATGAACGAGGAGCGGTAAAGTAAGAATAATAATAATGAACGAGGAACGGGAAAGTAGGAGAAATGATGAATATGAAGCGGGAAAGTAAGACAATAATTACTTTTATCATACGTCTGACATATATGATCGGGACAAAGCTGATTCTCAAGGAATAAAGAATACGTGTTAACCATGCAAGGTAACGGACCAAAAAGCAAAAGGCATGACCTGTCAATTGTAATCATCCCGATCCAAGGATAATAAGGAGAACGAATGAGGGTATCGGGACAAGAGGGACCCACTAGATAATCTATAAATAGTAGAGAGCATTCAACAGAAAAGGGGTTGGAAAATTGAAGTGAAGAAAGACTAAGGAAGATTAATCAGAGTAAAAGGAAGAAGTTCATTAGGTATGTATACTTGGTGTAATATTAAATTGATAGATTCCACTATCATGATTCATTTTCTTGATTTAAAAGATTATGGATTTGTAACTGTAATTTGATCAGATTTATGATCTGTAAATGAATGGAATATTAAGATTTTTCTCAAATCATTGGTTTAAAAGAGGATTTTATGTAACAAATTGGAAGTTGAAATCTTTATGTTCACTGTTTTTTCATCAAATCACTGGTTGTTAATGTCAACGGGAATTTTGGCATAAACAATTTGGCGCTAGAAACAGGGAATGGGTTATAGGATTTATCCTACCTGTTCATAAAAAATGGATTTATCTGTTGTTTATGTATTTCAAAGAAAAAACAATTTAGTAAAAAGAATTTGGTAGTTTTATGCAACATTCTGATTTAATTTAACTTTTCCCAGCAAATGATTTTTTCTGCATAATAACCTTTATATGATATGAAAAATGGAAATGATATCCCATTGAAAAGAAAAACTTTTAAGTTCAAATGAATTTGTTTAAATGTTTGATTTTCTAGTTTTTGCGATTTGAAAGATTCATCGTAAAAAATACAAATTATTCAATTAAAAGTATAGATATATTTTTAGGAAATCATAAAACTAGTTTCTGTCACTTTCTTTATTAAATAATCTGTTGAGAGATTATTTGGCTAACTTTAAAAAGTTCATTAGAATTCAAGAGAAGAAAGCAAATAATCAACAAATCCAGCAGAAAAATGTCTCAAGAAGCAGGCTCTGGGAACCAAGACAGTGACGATAGACAAAGTTACAGACAAAGAGAAGTTGAGAGTGAGCCAGAACAACAGAGTGATGTGGGAAATCATTCACCTATCCATGAATTAACACCAAATGCCATATCTCAAAATCAGCCGTCACATCATGAGAATTCAAGAAATGATGTAAATTATCTTCAAAATCTGATGAGAGAAATGAATGAAATAAGAAGAGAACAGAGGGCCAGTCATGATAAAATTGAATTATTAACCAGATAAAATCAAGCCTTAAAAATGCAATTAAACGTGAGCAAAGGCAGGCTGTAACCAGATCACAAAGTCAAGAAACAATTTCTGGAAGGCGTGCACCCAGAAATGAAAGGGAAAATCAAGATCAGAGAATGTTGTTAGTGGGATCATCATCACGGGCAAGAAGGCAAAAGGAAAATCAAGAAATTCAACGTGCACAATGGCAAAAATGTATGGAAGCGATGGAGCAAATGAAAGAAGAAATAAAAGGATTAAAAAATAAAGAAGGGGGGAGAATAGAAGAGGTGTTGAAAGAGGCCAGGCGCACACCGCTGACTCAGCGGTTGACATGTGTTCCATTGCCAAGAGAATACAATATCCCTGTATTTGAATGTTATGATGGTACAAAGGACCCGACCTTACATTTAAAGTATTATAACCGAGTGATGTCACGATGGGACGAACATGAAGCAATAATGTGCCGATGTTTTCCTTCGAGTTTAACAGGTTCAGCATTGTTATGGTATGATAGATTTCCAGAGAGTTCCATTGAATGCTATTCACAATTAGTAAGGAAATTTCTTGAAGCTTACATGTACAACAAGCCCGTTGATTCGGGAATAGACAGTTTATATTCCCCCACATCGTGGCCAGAAGAAATGATCCGGTCTTATACAACCCGATGGCATACGGTTTGTCAAGCAATTGGAGATGTTGACTCAAGTACAGCGATAAATCATTACAAATGGGGAATTGCTGACCGTAAATGTCAGCTTTTTATTGAAATCCATCGTACCAATCCCAAGACTGAGGGACATCTTAGAGAGATAATAGAAACATGTGCAAAATTGCAAGATGTGCAGGAACAAGGTCCGAGAAGTAATTCACGAAATCAACGAAACATGAAAATGACAAATTCAATTGAAGTATCACCAGAACAAAAAAAAAATTCCCTCACAAATCAGAACCAAGGGAATCAAAGCGCCCACGGCAAGGGGATAATAAAAAATTTGTGCAGCGATTTCAAGAAGAGTGTTCACAAAACTCAATATCTCATATTCTGAATTATTTGAAATCATAAAAACAAAACCAAATTTTCAATGGCCATCATCAAAAGGCAATCAACCTGAGTTTACACAACGTTCCAAAGATTATTGTGAGTACCACTGTTATAAAGGGCACACAACAGATAATTGCAGGAATTTTATTATGCTGGTACAAAGAATGATAGATGCAGGAGAGTTGAAAGAATATATTCAAAGGACCGAACCAATAGCAAGATCCGACAAAGGCAAAGCAGTGCATATCCCATATAACGAACACACCATTAATATGATATCATTCTCAGAAAAAAGAGATACAGATATGAACACTGCAATTAATAAAAAGTTGTGTAAAAGGATCCGAGATCATGAAATTTTTAAGGTATCGGGAAGGATAGTGGAAGCTTGGGAAGACTGGATGGCATCCCCTTTAACTTTCTCAGCACGGGAAGTAAATCAAGAAATTGAGATGCACAATGATCCCTTGGTCCTTACATTGCCAATGTCAAGATGGAACGTTAGAAAAATTCTTATGGATGGGAGCAGTTCCTTGAATGTATTGTTTCATGACACATTTTGCAAAATGGGACTCGCAAGAGATCAATTAGTCATGTCCCGATATGTTATTTATAGGTTCAATGGAATGGCCTCAAGACCAGAAGGAGATATAGATTTGCAAGTATCAGTTGGACCGATTAACATCTCAACAAGATTCAGTGTAGTAGATGCTCCATCTCCGTACAATGAAATAATTGGGAGACGATGGGTACACCAGTTGAAAGGTTGTAATTTCCACTTATCATCAATATTTACGATTTCCAACACCGCAAGGAGAAATGGAGATCAAGGGAGATCAAGATGATGCGAAGTTTTGTATAATGGCGGAGGTAAGAATGCATGAAGAGCAGGAACAACAACAGCGTGAGAGGAAGAAAAAACCGTAAGATCGAAGCAAAGGAAGAGGAGATAAATCAATACTTGAAAAGAAACACCGCAAAAATCAACAAATGAGTTAGGAGAAAGCAGTAAAAGTCAAGAAAATTCAGCAAGTCAGCAGCTTGAAGGACCCTCATAGCAATTAAAGGGAACTCCAACTTCTATCGGGAATTCAAAGCCAGTTTTCACTTCTGTAGAAGAAACTAAAATCGTAAATATTGGAACTTCAGAACGGCCTAAACAAGTGCGAATTGGAACATTGATGAAATAAGACATGGAGAAGAATTTAATCAAGTTACTTCGTGATTTTGTAGATATATTTGCATGGAAGATGGAGGATATGCCCGGGATAAATCCAAATATTGTTCAACATGAATTACAAATACGTCCCGATGCTATACCATTTCGACAACGGATACGAAAGGTTGCACCGGAGTATCACGATCCAGTAGAAAAGGAATTAGCAAAGCTTTTAATTGCAGGATTCATTCGAGAAGTGCGATATCCAACGTGGATTTCTAATATGGTGATTGTTCCAAAAAAGAACGGTGGAGTAAGAATCTGTATAGACTTTACCAACTTAAATAAAGCATGCCCAAAAGATAGTTATCCACTTCCCAACATTGATCAATTGGTAGATGTTGTAGAAGGCCATGAGGCATTATCTTTTATGGATGGCCAGTCGGGATACAACCAGATTGCACTTGCTGAAGCTGATCAAGAACACACAGCGTTCTTCACTCCCCGGGGGTTGTATTGCTATACCAGGATGCCATTTGGGTTACGAAACGCGGGAGCAACATATAAACGATTAGTTGATGCAATTTTTAAACCTTGGATCGGACAAATATTAGAAGTTTATGTGGATGATATGTTGGTAAAAAGCAGATTATCTATCGACCATCTACAAGACCTCGCTGAAATTTTTGGTGCATTACGAAAATACAAAATGAAAGTTAATCCGGAGAAGTGTACTTTTGGCGTTACTTCGGGACGTCTCTTGGGTTACTTGGTTACAAAAAATGGAATTGAAGTTGATCCAGCAAAGATTCAAGCAATAACAGATATGCCATCACCCAACAGTATTAAAAGTGTACAGAAATTAAATGGATGTTAGGCTGCTTTAAGCAGATTTATTGCCAGGTCGTCAGAACGGTGCAAACCCTTCTTTGATATACTCAAAAAGAAAAATAAATTTGAATGGAACGATCGATGTGAACAAGCTTTCCAAAACATAAAAAAGCATCTAGCTACATTTCCAGCATTACAGAAACCAGTACCTGAAGAGATATTAACTTTGTATACAGCAGCAACGGAAGATGCAATCAGTGCAGTGATGGTACGTACTAATGAGAAAATAGAAAAACCGATATATTATATCAGCAAAACCCTTAATTCGGCAGAAAGAAATTACACTAAAATCGAACAACTCATCTTATCATTGGTCTTTGCCACTCAAAAGTTACGTACTTATTTTCTCACACATTATGTTCGTGTCCCGAGCAAAGTACCATTACAATCAGTATTGAAAAATACAGGAAAAGTGGGAAGGATCGCCAAATGGAACACCCAGCTAGAACAATTCAACATCATTTATGAGTTGCAAACCACACAAAAATCTCAAGTTTTAGCTGATTTCCTTGCAGATTTCCTGATTGAAGAAGAATATGAAATCCAAGGATTACCAGGATGCGAGGAAGAGGACCCACAAGATATTCTGAACTCAACAAACTTTCAAAGGTGGGAATCTTTGTTGATGGGTCCCGAAACAAAGAAGGAGCAGGAATTGGCATTGTGATTACTACACCAATGGGCGGGCGAATGACACATTCATTTCATCTTGAATTTGAAGAACATACAAACAACATAGTAGAATATGAGGCTGTGGTTCATGCTCTAAAACTCATCATCGAACTAGGAATCAGCAATGTTCGACTCACAAGTGATTCAAAGTTGGTAATTCGACAGGTCGAATTAAAATATCAAACACTTGATGCAGATTTAGCACAATATAAAGACCTAGTTCAAACTTTAGCAAATCAAATCCCACACATTACTTTTCGGCATTTATCCCGAGACAAAAACCGACATGCCGATGTATTGGCATTTATTTCCTCCATGGTAAATGACCCCAATATCACAGCAATAAAAGTTGGAAGGATATATGAACCATCTATTCAGATAAGAGCACTTCATAACATAGAAGAAAATGTGACAGAAGAAATTAATGATCCTGCAATACAAAATGCCCATATGTGCCTCAACAAATAGATGATCAACCAAGTGAATCAGATTGGAGGATTCCTATTCATCAATATCTCCAAGATAATCTTTTGCCTTCCAATTCTAAAGAAGCAAGAAAAATTCAACTCAAATCAGATAATTATCAGCTTCGGGACGGAATTTTGTATCGAAGGTCATTCCTAGGGCCATTGTTCCGATGCCTATCACAAAAGGAAGGGATATGGATACTCAAAGAAATACATTACGGAGATGCGGGAAACCACAGTGGAAGGCGCTCACTCGCATTAAAAGCTAAAACCCAAGACTACTACTGGATATCCATGCTTAAGGACTCAGAAAACATGGTACGAAGGTGCGAAGAATGCCAACGATCCGCAAAGAAAATCAAAGCACCTGCCACAGATCTTAATTCTGTATTCAGTCCATGGCCATTCGCAAAATGGGGGGTAGAGGTCCGCTAGTTGAAGGAACCAAAAAGAGAAAATATTTAATAGTAGCAACCGATTATTTCACCAAGTGGGTAGAAGCTAAAGCATTATCTCGGATCAGAGATTCCGATGTGTTCACATTTTTATTTGAAAATATCATCTGTAGATTTGGGATTCCAGCAGCCTTAGTTTCTGATAATGGACAGCAATTTCAAGGAAAGACAATTGATATGCTATTTGAAGCATATAACATTCAGCAACACAAATCCACACCATTTTATCCCCAAAGTAATGGGCAAGCTGAATCCACAAATAAAACAATTGCAATAAATCTGAAGAAAACATTAGATGGATATTACAAACGTTGGTGTGAACAGTTGCATAATACATTATGGGCGTATCGCACCACAACAAAAGAATCAACTGGAGAGACACCCTTCCTTCTCACATATGGGACAGAAGCAGTCATACCAACAGAATTCATTCTACCCACGACTAGAACAGAAGCATGGGAGAAAAATCTAAATACGAATTTAATGTTACAAAAGTTGGATGATTTGGAAGAAAAATGAGAAGTGGCACTCCAGAAAATGGAGAATTATCAAAGAAGGTTGGCACGGGATTATCACAAAAGAGTCAAGTCACGAAACTTTGTCCAAGGAAAATATGTTTTACGACAAATCCCAGAATACCATCGGGATAAAAGTGCAGGAAAGTTCACACCAACTTGGGACGATCCATATGTAATACAAGCATCAGTGGGACAAGGATCGTACTATCTCCGAAATATGCAAGGAGACACCTTACAACATCCATGGAATGCACGATACTTAAAGCTTTATTATCCATAATTAATAGCACAACTATGGTGGTCAACACAGGTATTAAAGTTTTTATTCAATCCTTTATTTAACAATAAAATTCTTTGTGAGTTTATACTTACAATAAAATTCAAATCCAGGAACAACTTATTCTGGAAAACGCTACGATTGGCGACATAATCAAAATTCAAATCCAGGAACATCTTATTC